>VXBQ01012018.1:71127-109778 GCA_013400175.1 Phainopepla nitens
ACCTGCGGCACCGCGCCGCCCGCCCCCCGCCCCGCCCGGCCGCGGCGGCCACAGCCCGGGTCTCCATCCGCGCCGCTCCCGGTTCACCTTGCCGGGACGGGGGTGGCGCGGCCCCGCGGGGATGTCCCCTGGGCCGGGCAGGCCGTCCGTCGCTGCACAGGAAATACTTGACCTAGTGTGTCACCGCATCGCGCTGGTCTTTTCCGTGGCCGCGCTGACCTGGGAGCTGGAAGTGGCTTTCAGCGTCTCCCGCTAGCCCCCACGGATGTGCGTGCAAGGACTCAGAAGTTCTCCAGGCCCTTTTCACCGTCCGTCTCCTGCTGCGTTTCAGCCCCCCCTTCTAATACTCTGATTCACCCAAATCCCATTTTCTGCCTTGTGTTAATGATGCCACTCTTGGCGTCAGCAGCAAATTTCTGCGCGCGAGATGCTTAGCAAAAACAGTGAGCTGAAGTACCAAATAAAACCGGTGCAAGGTAAAACTGCCTCTGTAACCTCCCTCCGGCCCGAAAGCTGCCCGTTGAGAGACAACTCGTAATCTTCCTTCTTGAATTTGGATTCAATTTCTGTGTACAAAATAATACCCACTACCATAGGAAGTTGCTGAAGTTTAAGTTATATACCAGAACGAAAACGCCTTGAAAAGGCAAACTGTCAAATTCAAAGGCTTGTAATCCTCAGCTCAGCGAGGCACAGATGGAGAAGCAGATTAGTGCCTTGTCATTTATAGCTCTGTTTGTAACGTACGTTTCTCATTTCCTTCATCTTGCACTCCTGAGGCCTGGCCCAAAACCCTCTGAAGCTGAGGGGAGTCTTTCTGCTTTCTTCACCCCATTTTGCATCAGCCCTTTACATGCTGCAGCTGATAGAGAGTATAACCAGCTCTCTGCGCTGACTGGCACCGTTTTATTTGATAAATTATTAGCCTGCGGCTTCTTGTCAAAATCTGGAAGTACTTTAAACTAAAAACGTAGCAGTTAATGGTTGATTCTGCTTTAAACTGGTTTTGAATGCCAAAAACCACTCTGGGACTTTTTAATGAAGGCTATTCCATGAATAGAGGATGTTCTTGCCAAAGCTCTGCACCAGATAGCTGAGCAATCTTCGTTTCCTTTTTCCTCTAGAGTGGGACTCCCACACGCCACCACTGTAAACACAGAGCTTGCCTCCATAAACATGATTTCTGATGCTTAGCACAGCGACGAGTCACACTCTACTGTATTTAAAGTTCAGCAAGCTTCTCACATTTTCACTAGCAGCCCTAAAAATAGCTGTTTATGGACAACACCAGATGGATGTTAGGTATTCCCACAGTCACTCGGCAACGATTATATTTCTTTGTAAAGAAGCTCAGCTTTATACCATCCAATAGGGTTGGTGCCATTTAATTTGCTGCCTTAAGCTGTAATAGCTGCTTTATCATAAATCAGAAGATGGATTAGTTGCAACCAATTTACTACAGAACACAGGACAGCATCAGCCAAAATAAACCAAACTGCTCTAAGTACTTCTTTGGTGTTACTTTCTATTAAACACGTATCACTGAAGCATCCAAACCCTGTTCTTTAAACCCCTTTTTTTACACATCTTTACCTCTGTTGTAAAGATGTGTATTTCCAGAGAGAAAGCAGCTCTGCACTCGGTATCTGTGTATGGAGCAGCACATCACATCTGTGCACATGCACAGCTGACTCTGTGGGATTGCAGCATCATGACAGCATTAGCCTTGGCTGCAGTAATTCACAGGGCAAGCATTCTGGTTTGTTATTTTTATGACTACCATAATTAGTGATTTCCTGTGGATTTCATCAATGTTCTTAATTTTTTTTCTGAGCCCAAATCATTCCCTCAGATGGTTAGCTTGCTTTCACAGCTCAGCTTTCCCCACTGAAGCCAGCTGTGCTTTACAAATCACTCTCTCTCTTACATCTACAAGATACCAGGAAATGGGTAACTTTCATTGTATTTACTTGCTTTTACAAACAAAAAACTGGTTTCTCTGTATGGGCCACAAGATCTATATAAACAAACTGCATTTGAAACTGTTTAATAACTCTAAAAATGCATCAAGTTTTTCCAGCTTTAAAATAACACCTCTAGAATTTGGATATTTCATGTCTGAAAATGGATACATGATGTATTCATTTCTATTCACCAATCTAATGTTTTGAATATTTTCATATTCAAGGCGCAATGTCTTGGGAGAGTTTACTGCTGCATTTGCCTGAGAAATTCCATAAGCACATGCTGCCATGGTTATTTTTCACTGCTTTTGACACTGATGTTGCATAGCCTCATTTAGGATCTGCAAGATCTGCAACAAATGTCTGCAAAAAGAGGAAGTAATATCTCTACAGACAAAATATAGAAACGTTTTTCTTTTTGTTTTTTTCTTTTTTCTGTTCGTTGTCTCTTTTGTCTCTCACTCTCTCAACTCAACCTCTCCCATAAGGGAACTGAATAAAAAGTTAGGAGTTCAGGTTTGGTTTGGATAAAATCCTGAAATGTGGGTATGTCTCTCAATTACCTCATCATCTTGATTTGAGCTCTTAGCTGAACTTTGTCCCAAAATCTACCTCCATCAAACTAGTGAAAAGTTTAGTATAGACTTAAAAAACAGAGAATCAATATTTACCTTGGTATATTTTTATTTTTACCTTTTTTTAAAAATTAAACAAAATACATATTGGTATTTAAAATTATAGGTAATTGAGTTTTGGAATACACTTGCCCCCACCCTAGTTTAAGGAACGACCTCACAGATCCTTGCATCTGCTAGATGGGTAGCCTCATTCATATCATATATATAATTCTATTGTATTGGCTCCAAAATAAAGTTATTTTCCTAAATAAGTGTTTAGGGTGAACCTAACATATTTTACACTTTCCACTTACTAAGCTTTGTCTGAGAAGGCATCAGCCCATGGAAACGGTGTCTCTTTAACCTGAATCACCAAGCAGGATGCTTCCACAGCCTGATGAAGGCCGCTCCAAAGCCCACAGAGGAGCAGTGGCTGAGTTAACCGCGATGAACAGCAGCAGCTCCAGCCCACAAGATGCAGGTGAGCAGCAGGCACCTGCAGGCCCCTGTGCTCCTCGGTGACCCTCACCCTTTCCCTCTGGGCTGGAAGAGCTGCCCATGGATTTCTGAGTCTGCAGCAGCCCAGGCTGATGAGCACTGGAAATCTCAGACTATCTGCTGCCTTACTGCTGTTGGCAACTCAGCCGTAGCTCAGGCTCGAAATTACGGAATCCTAGAATGATTTGGGTTGCAAGGGACCTTAAAAACCATTTAGTTCCAACCCCCCTGCTGTGGCAGGGACACCTTCCACTAGACTGGGTTGCTTGGAGCCCCATCCAACCTTTTGAATTGGAAATGACCTTTCGTTATTATGTGGATTCAAACCACACTTCCTGTGCTCTCCCTGCCACGGACCTGCCAGTGGGAAGAGCCAGGCACTGAAACCGTGACGGTGCAAGGAAGGTGCAGCAGTTCCCCCTCCGGAGAAAAGCGGGGGCGCTGAACCCGCAGCGCCGGGCAGTGCGTTCCTCCGGAGTCACAGCCCAGGCAGTGACGGAGCCGGCGGCCCCGGCTTCCCGGGGCGCTTTGGCTGAAATGCTGACACGGTGCCGGCTCAGCAGCAGGAAAAGGTTTTGACAGCGGTGCCGCCACCCACTGTCCATCGGGACTTCAGTAGATGGCACTGTCACACCAGCTGTCACTTCCCGGGCATAGGAAGGGACCGTGTACAGATCATGCTGTCACAGACTGCCTGTGCTTTCCTCCAAATAAACTACCCTGGTTTTTTCCCCCTCTAGATGGCATCTGATTGCATCCATTTGATTTTTCAGAGTAATAATCCAACTATTTAAAATGTATGTAATAGAACAGCTGAGCACTGAGCAATTTGTTGACATATATTCTGTTAGGTGGTATGGAGCAGGACTAAACAAAACATTTTTTCTTTATAAGTCCCTGAAAAAAAACCCCAAAAATTCCATCACTTTTAATTTTTTAAAAAGTTTGCTTATTTAAAATAGTTATGTAATTCCATTTTCTGATTTCTGTTACATGGATGTTTTTTGGTTTGGTTTTTTTGTTTGTTTGTTTGTTTTTTTTCCCTCGGTCTTTTTTATAGACATAGAACTTTATGGGGTGGTTATGAGAGGGGACATCTCCACTCCAAATTTTGAAAGTAATGCCCTTAAAAAATCCTGTTTAATCACTTGGCACATCTGGTCCAGCACTTACATTTTTATGTGTGTTTCCCATGTAGGTGATATTAACACCGCCTAAATCTGACTTTACACTTGCCAAATTTGTCATCTATCAAATAATTGTAACCCTCAGAGCAACCACAATCCCTTAGGGAAAAGTAATGCTGACTCATATTCTTGTCAGATTTCTCCTGTAGCTATTGTATTTATTTTCTTTTCTTCTAAATTGTATGAGAACCCTGGCACATCACCCAGAAATTCTGTCCAGCATCTGGATTGTATAGTCAACCACAGGAAATCTCATGGAGGGGCAACAGATTTTTGTTCTTTTGTGTAGTTCTGCTGGGATAGCCATCATCTTGGTAGTGGGATTTAGACTAATTTCCCGTGACTTGATCTCTGACATGCTGGGGCTTTTGTGTAAAAATCTGTCAACCATGCTGATTTTTCTAGGTAATCAAAAGCTTTGCCCATTTCTTCCTGTTAACCAGTGACTTGGCTGTGAATTAGGAACAATTTCCTAACAAAGCACTGTGTGGACTTTCATGACTGAAAAAAAAAAAAAAAGGCACCAATTTAAATTAACTCTTTTTTTTCCATAGATGAAAAAAAATTGGGCACAGGCACATTCTGAATATCAGCTAGAAGGATGTGCTGCATCTGTAGTAAAGCTACTCATAGCAGATCCACCAGCTTTTCTAGGAAACCTGTGAAATCTGGGTCAACAACGTGCAAATCACAAATCACTCCATTTCTTCAACATCACCGTTACTTGCAAAGCCGTAGTTACTAGGATGTGGCTTTCCAGTACAAAGCTGACAAGCAGCAAAATGATTACTCCTGCTGCTTCCTTCCTTCATTTCTTCTTTTTTTTTAATTTGTTTTGAAATTGAGCCTGAACTTTAAGAAATATGTAAAAATCGGAGACTTTAAATGGAGTATCTGTGATACAGAATAGTCAGATGTTTTATACATCCTAGAGCAAGAAGGGTGATGTCAAATGACCTAAAGAAGAGAACAGGAGCTCAGAAACTTGCATCTTGGGTTTAATAACTTAAATTGGTGTACTGCAAAGTACCCCCTCACCACAGATTTTTGCTTCATTGTTAGATGATAGTATAATTACAGAATTTAAAACGCCTGAAGAGTGGATTTTCATTTTAGCAGGTATTATTGCTGGTTTAGGCCAAAAAAAAAATCATATAGTTTATAAGAAGAAGTTATAAAATAATAAAATAAACGCCCCCGCAATTATGTGGGTCTTTGCTGTCGCATCCCTCAGGAATACCCGCTCCGAGCTCCCATCAGCCAGGAGCGCTGCTCCGGGCCGCGCCGCAGGGCCCTCCCTCATCCCACCGGCGCCCGAAGGCCGACAGATCACGCGGGGCCCGGCGCGGCAGCCCGTCCCCGAGCTGCCCCTCGGAACACAAAACCAGCTTTCAAGGGAAAGCCGCAGGCTCCGGCTTTTCCCACGGTGGGAATCACGAGTGCCTGCCCGCCCTCGCGGCCGGGGGAGGAGGGAGCGGGAGGGGGCCGGGGGCGCAGGCAGCCCCTGGCCCTGCTGACGCGCTGCCGGGGACGGGCCCGGCTCGGCGGGAACGCGGGCTGCCACACACACTGCCAGGGCTGCGGCTCCAGCGGCCAGCGCCGCTCCTGCCGCAGCCTCCTCCCCCCGCGCCTCCTCCCGTGCCGCCTCCGTGCCTCTCCCTCCGTGCCTCTCCCGTGCCTCCATCTCGGCCGGCACAGCCCCGGCTCTCTCCTTTGCGCCCCCGGCACCCGGCGAGGCGGAGGGAGGGGATGGCGGGGGTCTCTGCCCGGCTGCTCGGGGCACTGTGCCTCGCCGCCTGCCTGCCCCCGGCGCTCGGGAGGGACGCCGGAGCGCAGTGGACTCTGGAGAAGGTGGGTCGCGTTTGCCTTTCCCAGGCGCTTCTTGCCTCTCCCTCGGCGCGGGGGGCAGCGCCTTCCCGGCGGGCAGGGGTCGCGGCGGCTGGGCGGGGGGACAGCCCCGTCCATCCTGCCCTGGCCTCCGACGGGAATTCGGGCTGGGGTCACCCTTGGCGCGGCCCGGCAGGTGAGGGGGGTGGCATGGCTTCCTTCTTAGCCCGAGCTCGGCGGCTGCAGAGAACAAATCTTCTTCACACGCTTCGCGTTGTCGTCTCGCAGCGCCTGGGACCGGGCAGCAAGAGCGATAAGCTTTGTCAGGGGCAGTTACTGAATTTAAGGGGAAACCCAAACAGGACAAGATGGCTCAAAATCTGAAATTTTATTTCTTATACCATTCTACTGTACTCCAACTTCCACTGTGATTACGGTGAGTCAGAGGATAGTGACTTAGTTTGAGAAGACAAATAGCTCTTCCAGCAGCGTGCACACATATCTAGGAAAAACAAGTAGGCATGGTGCTGATAGCTGGTACAAAATTGGCTTGAAAGGATAATGCTCTAATGCGTTGTAGACCCATACTATATTGTATCTAATTTAGAGCCGTGTGTGAACTAGTGAAAAAAGGAAACTCAAGATAAGGTTTAATTAAACGATGGTAAGCCTTAAACCACAGATTTCTCTATGTAGCAGCTCTTAGTGGTTCATTATGAAATATTAACATAATTTTCTTCATAAAGAACTAAACCACATGAAACATAGGAGAGCATAAAACTTCAAATCACATTCAACTAAACATTTCAGGAATTTCCAAACAGAAAATATACTTTTAGGGCCCTTCCCCAAGTGTTTGTAGAAGAGCTGAACTCAAAGTTCAGCAAGAAGCAACTGAATTCCACTAATCCAGTGCAGTATTCTCATCACCGACAGATCAGAGTCCAGAACAAACTGGTAAAATGAAGCTTCTCTCACACTTTTCCACACTTCCCTTTAGCCATTCCCTTTCTCCTTGGTTTTATTCACCCTCCATTCAAGAAAATCTTTGTTTGTTTGTTAATGAGATACTGTGTCATTCTGTTCTATTAATTGCATCTTACGACACATACATATATATGTGCATAGCTCACTATGTAATATATATAGCTCATGTACAGACTATGTATCTGTAACAGAATAGGCCTTTTTTACACACAATACATGTCTATGTACGTATATAGTATATACATAAGAACATGTGGGGCAAAATCTTCAGTCACACTGATCAATGAAGAATCATGTAGCCCCAGTGCTCCTTTTTTCAGCCCCCTTGAGCCCCAGCACCTCACTCTTTAGTTGGTTCTGGTTAGTTGGACCGGTCAATCTCCTGGCCAGTGCTGTCAGTAGTGTCATCCAGCCACAGAGCCATCGCATCTGAGCTCCTCAGCAAGAAAAACTTCCTCTTTCTCATCAAATTCCTGTCCTTCAACAACTTTTGTTCTTTCTCCCTGGAGGGATTTGTGAGCCAGAAGTTCAGAGTCCTACAGGTAAGCCTGGGCTACTTGTAGAACTTGAAGTTTTGCAGTTTTATATGGCTTAGTACAACAGGCTTAGTGACAACCCTGTCATGAATAAATCGTTCTGCCTCCCTGTTGTGGCAAGATAGGGATTGACCAACGCTGTAAAGAGTGAGTCACTTTCAAATCTTCTTTTCCTTCTCTTTTATTTCATAACCACTTTTATAACTCCTCACTTCCCAAATTTGAAGATATCTCCATTATTAGAAGTGGAAATTGATTCCTCTCTTCAGAAGTATTTTCATGCGTTTGTACTTTAATAATGTTTCTTTGCAAAGAGATTCAATGACCCCATTTACCAGGCATGCTCTTCATTTGTTCAACTGCCCACTGATTTTCTGAGCTTCCTCAATTAAATTGTCCTCCTACACTCTTCTGAAGTACATAGCTTTAGCTTTTCACTCTTCCCCTTAGAGCCTCCTCCTCCTAAACCAAACAGCTCCCTGCCATTTTCTCTTGTCTATGCCTCTTCTACAGTGGTCTAAGTTCCATCATATTAAACTTCCAGCATTTCAAAAGACTGTTTTACAACTTCCATGGTACAATTTCCAACCTTTCAAAAGTTCATCTTTTTATCAGATGAAATGCACTTTTTCTTTAATCTATGTCTAAATTGGCTAGCATTAAAAATGTTAACTGCCTGTCCTAAATTTTGGTGCCTTGCAGTCTTAAAATTCAGCTTTAAACGCTGTATTCAAATTGGCACAGTGAGATTCAGTGTCTTTGTGTCACCCCTCTGCTTAATTTCACTGGTAAATCTCAGCAGCATTAGAGGAAAGGTTGACACAGAGACAAACAGCTGGGAAACAAGAGAAGGGTAGAATTAAATATTTGCAGTGAAGTCTAGAAAACACTTGTGCTCATACTTGCTTGTACAAACACAAATTAAATAGAAAAGTCAATTAGTGAGGTAACCCCCATTTTTTAACAATATTCATCACCTAGGGTAATAAGATAACAGATAATAAGATACCTGACTTTAGAGGTCAGTTCACATTCTGGCCAGGTAATGGGTTTTAGGTTTTATTTCAGACACATGTGAAATGACACACACGAGTAGAAAAGGAGAGTGAATTATATTTTGCTAACACGTACAATGATAGGGTTAGACTACAGATATTTATAAAAATGTTAGTTTGATGCAGGAGCAGCCCAAAAGCAAGTCAGCTGTTAAACAGTTCGAAGAAACAAAAAGAATAAAATAAGAATTGCCACTGTCCTGCAGTATAAACTGTGATGTGCTCATGTTCCCGTTTGTCTCCTTTTGCTCATCTCAGAAAGGATGCCACAGACAAGGTACACTGAAGGACAGCAAGCCTGGTCAGTCATGTAAGGCAGTTCTGATCAAAGAACAAATAAACAAAGCAGTATTTTTCATTAGGAGAAAGAAGGAGTAGAGGGAAGACCCTGTGATATAAATGAGGAATGGATATGATAGTGCCTGAAATAGGAATCTTTAAAAACAGTAGTGGCACAGGAAGTTTCTGAGGAGACAACTGCTAGAGATTGGATAGGTTCAAACCTGGTGTATAAAGAGGCATTTGAGATGTCCGTGGGAATCCCAGCTGGCATTCAGCTACCACTCCAGAGCACTAGAGGACTCTTGCACATCAGATACGTGCATTTGCCAGCTACATAAGGATGTCTCAAGCATTCTGGGTCACCTGATACAGCCCCAAAGGCCTGTGCCTGGACAACAGAAAGGAAGTCACTCGGGAGGTAGGTCACATACTAGTGGCTGCCACAGGAGACGAGCTGTCGGTTCTGAGGTTAACCCAGGTGTCACCAGGCTGATGAATGCCCCAGCTAGCCCCAAAGGAGCCACAGCATTCTGTGCAGTCACACTCGTTCTGCCACTGTGGGCAGAGGCCACAATGACACAGCTCGCTCCCTCTGGGAGTGAGTTACCTTAGGCATTTCTTTGCAGTACTGCATCTTAGAACATAGACACAGCATAAAGCTAAATACTATTACTACTAGAAACAAAGCTGCTGGTGTTTGTCTCAGTAGAAACCTCAGTTGAAGGTGGCATAGTTGCAGACATGATGTGTAGAATTAAGATATTAGGAAACAGAGAACCCATTCATAGATTCAGGTTTTACATCTAGCTGGTAGGTAAAACTTTCTCCCATACTTCAAATACTAGCATATTTTGCATGGAAATGAAAAATAGAGAAGCCAATCATTTCTGAGTGAAAAGAAGATTTTAAATTAGTTTTTGTTGGGAGTAAATCAAAGTAGCACAATATACCATTTTTATTGTAATCCTGAAGAGAACTATGGCTAAAAAGGTCTAGTAATAGTTATAGAGCTCTTTCTTCTCTCTACCTTCTACAGTATTCTCACCAACCAAGAATTTTAAGTTCTGATGCTATTGAAAAAGTTCTGGCCAACACAGATATTTCTGAAATGTGGGAGAATGATCTGCGCCCCATCCTGATAGTAAGATACCCGGGATCACAAGGGAATTACTTTGTGCGACAGGTAAGACAACACTTCCTGACAACCTCTAAGAACAACTTTATTACATAATATTATTATTATTTATATTCTGGTGAAACCTGTGGTGACCTCCACCAAAGAGACAGTCCCACTGAAGTGACAGTCCCACTCCTTTCATTCAGGATGAACTCTATCATTGTTCAAGTCTAGACCGCATAGTGCCTACGTGACACAGCTTGCACTTTAGCTGACATTATTTCCCAGGGCTGCAGAGCATGATGAAAAAGAAGTTCTTTTTTTAAAAAAATCGTGTTTTAAATTAAAAAGTTTGCCCCAGTTTTCGTACCCAAAGTACAACACAGTGGTTGTCCTTTCCCTCACATGAGCAGGTTTTTGGTCACTGGTTCAAACCCAAGACCATGCATGGGATGAAAGAAATTATACCCCCGCCGCTTTTTCTGGAGAGGCCCTGCCCTGTGCTGTCACAGTGCCCTGGAGCGTTGCTTCAGATGGGTGTACCAAGACCAAAGGGGGTCAGAGGGGCCCGAAGGGGCAGGCAGATGAAACGGTCAGCACGACAAAGCGCAGCTCTGGTCCGCGAACCACAGCAGCTCCGCCGGCCCAAGCACAGCAGTGCCCTAGTGCTGGGCTAACACACCCGGGCTGCAGCTGGCCCCAAGGCAGTGCAGACTCCAGCACGTTGTCTTGGAGCCACGAGAAGTTACCTCGCTACCAGGCTGCTGCTCTGTCAGCACCTCTGCTCTGCACTCACAGCGTGGGCATCTTCAGGACAGTGTCCACGCTGGCTCTGCGTCACATCAGCCAAGCGGGAGACAGACAGTGGCACGGCTGAGTTTACTAAAGAAATTCACATCATCTCACTAGCCTTCATCTACCCTTCAGGCACTGACCCAACAGCTCTAAGACAGCCCTAACTACAACAAATTTATTTGCTACTCTACAATTGGTAGATTGGAAAAATGCAGCCTTTTTATGCATTGTGTGTGTGTGTGTGCACGTCTCTGTAGATTTAGTTTCATGGTTTCTTTAGTGATACTCTGGAAGGCAGCCAAGTGAAAGGGGGAAAAGGAAGAAAAACAACAAAACAGCTGAGCCTAGGCTAGAAAACCACAGATTGTGTTCAAAATAGGATCATCCTCTTACAAGGTAAGAGCAAGTATTAAATTAGACCCCGCCCCAAAGAAGAAAAAAATAAAGAATCCTCTACTGTCAAAACACAATAATGGAGTTTGGAATGGATTACACTTCTTTGTTGAGACACAAAATCATCAGAATCCTTTAAGGGAAAAAGGCTGCTGGGAACTGCATCCAGGCTTATATAGTCCCCTTAAGAGACATCCTTCACTCTGCCTACTGATAGCTGATAGACCATACAATGTTGTAAAAGCTTTCAGAGGGTGACCACAAACAAAATGGAAGTTTGTTCTAGCACTAAAATCTATGGCGATATTGATGTTTTCTTATCATTCCTAATGACTTCCCTAAGAGCAGAACAACTCTTCAAAGTCTATTTTTCCCCCAGAGGCTTTTCCTAATGTTTACTTAAAGAGAGAGGAATCTGCCTTGAAGAAGCTCTCCAGGGACCGATAAAAATAAGTTGCTCAACAGAGAAACAGAGATGTCCCTCTAATATGAGTTAGCCAGAACTCTGGTTGAAGTATAGCTGGGGTTGTTAGAGGTATTATCTTCAGGCAGGAAGATAGCTAAAATTAAAGATTTGCCTTTAGATTGTTTTAAAAATGAAATTCTGTAAGTGTAGCTCATGTATAGACAAGAATTAAGACACAGTTCTGAGAAGTTTCATTCTTTCTTTAATTTAAAGGAATCTATCTATCTGTTATGGCCTTGTAAACAATTTATGTCACTTGAAAGGCAGACTTCTCACAGAAGCTTAAAAGCCCAACCACCTCACACCAACCAACCAACCCAAACAGCTTTTTGGGTTTTTTTTACCTTCTACTGCAGTGGCATCTCTGTGTGGTAATTGTCTAAACAGCCACAACAAGGTCTCTGCAGCCAATTATGACTTTTAATTTAAGGGCAAATCTGAGTTAAGCTTTGAAGATGTTAACATTAGATCTGCTCTAGTTACACCTGAAAAGCACTCGCCTGAAAACTTCAGAGATCAAGATCTTAATGTGTCATAATAATTGGCAGTAATTCAAAACACCTTCACACTCCAAAGAGAAGGGTCAAAAGGAAGAAATAAAAAGCAAATGAGGCAATCAAAGGCTCAGGTAGCAAAGTTATACTGCGATATTACATTTTTTGGAACAAAATTTATCCTTTAAAACACCATGAATTTACAGAAATAAGCTTAGGAGCCACTATTAATTAACTAATGACAATTTGTCTGCAACATCTTTCTGAAGCAAGAGATATTAATCTGACTGTTTTTTATAACTGCAGCATATCAAGCACCGTCTTCAAACATTACAGGCTGGCTGGGAAATTGAAGAAGATACATTTCAGAGATACACACCATATGGCTATAAAACATTTTCAAATATTATTGGCACTCTTGACCCCTCTGCAAAACGCCACCTCGTGCTCGCTTGCCACTACGACTCAAAATTCTTTGGACTGGACAGAGCATTTGTGGGAGCAACTGATTCAGCTGTGCCTTGTGCTATGATGTTGGAGCTGGCACGGGCCCTGGATAACAAGCTCCAGTTAATCAAGGTAGTTTTTTTGTTTCATTTTCATTCGCCTTTCCAACAGCAACAGGCCTTAGGGCATTTCCACATTCTTTTCCACAGCCTGCATGCTGGGTTCTCTGATTGCTGTGCTTGTAATAAATCTCCCATTGACTCCAAGAACAAACAGAGATCAGTATCTACTACTCTAAAGTACATTATCACATTAAAATTTCTTATAAAAAGGGTAGATATCTAAAAGTTATCTATATAAACATATACCATGTAAAACTAACAAATGATACATGAATAATAGATGTTTCATAGACTTGGAAAGATATAATGCTACTTTCTATCTAAAAGGCACAGAACCTGACTCAGAAGTTCCTATCATATCCAGTAACATCTAGGGTCATTGAAGTTTTGTTGCATTCTGAATCCTGCAGAAATCTCTCAGTTGTATTCTGCTCTGACACAGAATTTGGGATGAACTGTTGTGCAGAAGAGTCACACTGGTCCCCCCATACCACAAGGATTTCAAGTTTTTCCCTGTTTCTTTTTTTTTTATAAATGCGAATAGTTTATTTACTAAAGAATTATAATGTTACGAGTCTGTGTTACCTATGCTACAAAAATCTGCGCCAAAGGGCTGCAATTTCTAGGCACAAAAATCTGTTGAGCCTACAAACTCTTAAAGCTTGTAGGATTACAGATTTGTAGGATTACGGATTCACGAGTGCCATCTACTGGTTCGGTACTCACCATTTACAGAAAAATAATCCTCATACGTTTACAGAGCTTTTACAGGAAGAGGTCTCTCAAATGTGAGAGACGCTCTACAAAGTGTCAGGAGAACACTCAGCTCAGGTATTAGGATTACTCATTGACAGTAGTTTCCAGAAACTGATTTGGTGCCTTCTGATATGTGAATATTTAAGAATGAGAAGATTAAGAATATGCCAATATTTTTAATCACAAAACAAAACACTCCTGTAATACACAGGCATTCATTCAGAAGCTTCATTTATAATAAATTTGCCAGGTGATAATTTATGAAACAACCCACATACTGACTTTAAAGACTGGTATTTTTCACTATGAATACACTATTTTACAATGAAAATTGTTTTTTATTATTTAAGATGACAGCATTTGACAAAAAGACAACTAATTACTTTGTACAGGCCATCACTTCTACAATCTGTTAACAAAAAATACTTTGGGATCCATCTGCTTAATACATTAGCTATGATGTTTTTGCTCTGCTTATGGTAGCATAACAGACTTTGCTATGTTTTCAGCCAAATTTTGACTTGAAGCTGTGATTTTTATCTTTATGATAAAAATAGTTATATAAAGTAAGTTTAAGGACAAAGACGTCTCTCTACATTATTAAAATGTGTTAGGCAGTAATAGTAACAGTAACACAAGTACTACTTTCTAAAACTCAAATAGCACTAATACAGTTTCCTCCAGAATGTAATGCAAAATGACTGCTGCCCACAGAGCTCTGTCATGTGCAAAGGACAAAGGGCAGCAAACCATTGTCATTAGAGAAATCAATAGTCCACTGTGAGCACAATCGATACCATCTTGCCTGTGTGAGCTACATTTTATAGAAGCTTTTCACTACTGTTTATACTGCACCAGCTCCAGCTATCTGGGAGCTGTAGCCCCTACAGATCATGACTGCTGCCAGTGATCCCACCTTTTTAATCACACCATGCAATTTTACTTGAAATAGTGTTAATTCATAGAGGGGTTGAAATATCTATAGCAACTGTCAAGACCACAGTTCCCAAAACCGTTCATTTAGAGGAACCAGACTGGGATTCGCTGTGCTGTGGATTATTAGGAAATTCTGACAGTTCCAACAAGGCTTCAGATAGTAGACTCTCTCTGCATTGGGAAGAAGTTTCATACAAATGTCTTTTTTGTGACATTAAATACATTTATCATATATATTGTCAGGTTTTAGTGCTGTTATATTTTTGGTTGTTGAAAGGGGAAGACATATTTGACATACTCACTCTCTTTGCTTTGGTTGAGTGTAGAGTTGCCTCAGTGATTGCAAATTCCCCTGAAATGAAAAGAAGGGGCTCAAAGAACCATCAACTTGTCAAATACATAATTCACCCCCACTGATGCACAGCTGTAGCAATTACATTAATCCTTGTGATGCAATCAAATAATATATTAGCACTCCCATCAGGTGTTGTTACTGACATGTCTCCTCATTATTTGAGATAATGCTACTGCTACCTGGTTTTGCAGGTCTCAACACTCAGCTCATGTCTTCCAAAGTCAGAAAGGAAACTTTTTATCCAGAACCAAAATTATATGAGACTGGAGAATGTGTCACTGTGTTAGATAAATAACAATTACCTTGACTGATCACTTCCACTGTTACACCATAATAACAGCCAAAAGAAGGTTTGCACAGGGAACCTTGAAAATACACCCTTATTTGTGTTACTTATATGACTACAGTATTTGCCCTTTATTTAATGTTCTGGCCAGAATCAGTTATTTTACTTGTAACTTCCTCCAACAGGCTAGCTCAGTATCAAGACCAGACCTTTCACTTCAGCTCATTTTTTTTGATGGTGAAGAAGCCTTTGTTCGGTGGTCCCCGTCTGACTCCCTCTATGGATCTCAACACTTAGCTCAAAAGATGGTATCCACTCCACACCCACCTGGTTCAACAACCACAAACCAGCTGCAAGGCATAGTAAGTGGCTTTCACCTCCTTAATGAGCAAGAGTATTTTAAAAAAGATTTAATTATTAGGTAACTGGCCAAATTCCCAAGAAACCATGACCCCACTAATGTTAAAGGAAGAAGCAGGCTTCTGGAAACATGAAATATGACAGAGAATTGGCAAGAGCTTTGCAGGTGATGAGACCTGCTGCATGCAAGTATGAGGAGGAGTCATAGAAATATCAAAATACACAATTTATTGCAATGTAAGCTAGGATACCCACCTTCTTCAGGAAAAGATAATTCGAAGTGATAAGGAAAGAGCACAAACAGTATTGACCTATGAACAAATCTCCTCTAGCTCAGTACTAAGCAAGAGCAACCTCTGTTTCCCTTTGATTCCTACTGACATTCTGGTTGTCTGTTCCCTTCTACTTTCCCTGTTTACTGCTGAGGCATTTCTCTTCTGTCACTGCTTCTTGTGACTCATAAAATGTCTTTCCCTTGACAGACTTCGTTGTTCTCAGGGGAAGAAGCAATTTCCTCTTCTTTCTCCCCACCTACCGCCGTTTCTCTTTTAAAGAGATACACCGCACAGCTTGCACACTCAGCTACGCAGCCTGCTTCAGCTTGAGGAACAGAGGAATCGCCTGTCTGTTCCCTCCTTGGAAAGACAGCAGAATGTCTCAGATTGGAATCAGGTTCTGCTAGTGAATTCTTCTCAGGCACCACGGTAGAAAAGCCAGGTCTTTGGTCAGGACAAGCAAAGACCTGCTCATGACCTGTACAGGAAGCCAAGAGTTTCATTGCTGCTGCTGATGTTGTAGGGAAGTGTTCTGTACTAAAGATTCTTTCTTCTCTAGGACCTGTTTGTACTACTGGATTTAATTGGTGCACCAAACCCAGTCTTTCCCAATTATTTTCCAAACACTCTTCGATGGTTTCAGAGGCTTCAAGCAATCGGTAAGCAGGAAGATATGGGCTTTGAATGAATTTCAAAACCTAGGGAGTAGTTTCTGAATGTATTAAGCCCTGTAAATCAGATTTTTAGATTAATTTTCTGGTTTACAGTAATAATCTTAGATAATGTAAATGTGAAATCTTAAACCTATAGGAAGATTTTGGTACTTAGTTAATAAAACAACTGAGGAAGACTCTCAGACATTTGGAAGCAACAAAACAGATTCTATTACTGATTGTCACTCTGTGACACTTGGCAACTGCTTTACTTCTTTTAGTTCTCACTTCTGCAAAATTATGGTAATAGCACCAATCTTGAGGTCTTCCAAGTATTAAACAAATGCAAAAGACAGTCACCACTGCCTTTTTCTCCTCTAATGGAAAAAGCTTCCATGTGAGAGGAAAAATAATTCAAACATGCTAACGTGCCTCATTGCCCAAAAATTGTGATAATCACTTTTCATTGTGCATTACAGAGCAAAAGCTACACAACATGAATCTGCTGAAGAATCACCCTGTTGAAAGTCAGTATTTCCATAGTACTTTACATCGAGGCTTGGTTGAAGATGATCACATTCCATTTTTATTAAGAGGTACCAGAAATTCTTATATTTTGAAGTATATGTTCAGTAAGAAATGCATCATTTAGTAAATAAGCAGGTGCATATGCTCCTGTTTTTTAAGCTTATTTTCCCCAACTTGAGGCTTCTGAATCCAACTTTAGAGCTTTCACATAACACCTAATGAAAAAAAGGATTCCTTAGTGGTACGCAGCTGAAAAGTCAGAGAGGAAAAGCAGTAAAACAGGAAAGAGGCTGAGATAAAAAAAAATGCTCCTCCCCAAAAGCAGTCAGGAAGCAGAAGACTGACTTAATTCCTCTTTTACCTAAAAGTTGCAGTACATATAGGAGGCTTGATGTGTATGCATACACACACAAACAGTGATACAGTCCTTTCAAGGAGAAGTTCCTTTGTCTGAGGGCAACACTGTCTCTATCGTACATAGTAAAAGACACCTTATTTTACCATTTATGTGGAGAACTAAAAAAATGCTTCAAAACCTTTCACAAAAACATAGTAATCCGTTTTTATTTTGAGGAGCTGCAGTGATTTCTCTGTCCTTCTGTAACTCCTAAACACACAATGCTAAGAATCTCTAAAAAAACCAAAAAACACCAAACAAACAAAACCACCAAAAACCCCCAACAACAAGTGGCTACAATTACTTAAAAAAAAAAGAAGAGGGAAAAGTATTCAAAGGAAAGAAGGTGGCAGCTTTACATAACACAGTTTTTAATGATGGGATGCAGTCACAAGCATCAAAACAAGAGAAGGTAAAAGGAAGCTGCAGTCACACACCCTATAAAGCAAGCTTATTGAGTAGTTACCTGGCTCTTTTGCTAAATGGTGAAGTATCAGCTGCCTTAACAGAACCTCTCCAATATTTCTTCTCTAAATTTCACTTTCCTTTTTACAGGGGTTCAAGTCCTGCATCTGATTCCATCCCCTTTTCCTGCAGTTTGGCATACCATGTGGGACACAGAAGAAAACCTTGACAAAGCCACTATCGACAATCTCAACAAAATCTTGCAAGTGTTTGTACTGGAATATCTCAACCTGTGATAGACAAAACATCAACACATTGCACTCCATTCACACTACTGTTTGCCCACCTTCACACTTGCTATTTAATTGCATTGGAGAGTACCAAGGTGAAGAAAAATGTGATAGTTCTTGCTAGACTGATTATTGATTGAGCTGTTCCTGGCCCACTGGTACGTTAGCCAAATAAGATACCATTAAATAAGACCTAGTTCAGCCTGGAAAGAATTTGATCTTCCCATGTTTTATTTCTGAATTAAAAAAACCTCCAGAATTTTCCCAGATTGTCATGATTGGTTTTTGTCATGTAATATGATCTCAGGAGGAGGGAATGCCTCATGCCTTAATTGTATGACACAGTTTTTACACGGTGTGACCAATTTGTGTACTGTTCAGCCATGGAAATTTACGCCACTTTATCAAAAGAGGCAAAAATCACACCATAGCAGAATTCTGCTTTGGGCTGAACTAAACCACCTCATGCTGATATGAGCTGCTAGAACTCCTGACACACAGATGTGATTTTTAATCCTCTCTGGTCCCTCTCCTCCTTCCCCTACAAAGGTGACTGCAAGAGTTTTTCTCTGCAGACAGCTGACCACCAGAAAACAGAGCAATAACCCAAATTCAGTTGTGCCCTATCACCTGTTGGATACTTTTTGATGGAGAAGGGTGGTGGGAGTGATGCTAACAGCAAGGTATGTGGGAGTTTCCCTGTGCTCTGACTGCAACACAGGAGATGTAAACAAAAGGTCAGGTGGTGTGTGGGAGCAATAACCCAGTACACACCATTCAGTCACGTGAGAATCGTTCACAATTTGACCCAAAAAACCTCCAAACCACCATCCACCTGCTCTTTTTAATACAGACAACAAAAATAATCATACATACTTTAGAAACTATAGTTTATCTAAATACAGCTTTAAAGGCAAAGTGCTATCAAAAATAAAAGGTTATGAAAAGTAGGAGAACAGTTTAGGCACCAAAAAGACACCAATTTAACAACCCTGTGCTTTTACATTCCTTACTGGAATTATTCAACAGATTTAGTGTAACACTGGCAAAAAGAATGCCTGGAATGAGATCAGTGAAAGCCAGAAGAACAATATTCAAAAGCTACTGACAGAATTATGGTCTCCACTGGTGAAAAAAGGATGAGAGCATTTTAAGAAAAAAATAAAAATATCAAGCTGATAGAAGATGAATTGAAAGAAAAAAAGTAAGTATTTTATTACTCAAAACTTCTCCCCTACAAAGTTCTACCCTGAGCAAAGAGATTTAAAAAGGAGGTAAGCAATGGAGTTGTAGGCATGTCAGATTTGGCCTGTATTTTACCCTTTTCCTAAAGCAAATATTTTGGAGCCTAAAACAATATTTACATCCATATTATAAAGTTGTTACAGAAACAGGTATTTACAGCAATGAAAATTTGTAAAGTTTTACTATTACAGGATAGCTTGAAAACTTAATCTAATTTTGGTAGCTCAAGATGAAATGAATGCATTCTTGTGTTTTCCTATCACTTTAACACTGGTGAGAAACATTTGTCTTACCTGCAACCTCTGAAATAGAATACTATGAAAATTCTAAAAAATTAGACAGATGTCTTTATTTTTGGGTGCTACTACTGTGCATCTGTGTAAATATATCAAAGCTTCTTGAACTCTCTGCAATCATATTCTCCTGTACTTCAGCCCACGAGAAAATAGTCTAAAAAACCACATTACATTTTCTGAAGTTTGAATACTTTGAGCAGTATAAGCACGTTCTGCACTCTCCTAAGTGGCAGAGAAAGGTAACAGAATGGCTAAATACAGAAATATTAAACATGGATTCATGTGGCTGATTTGTTTTGGTGAACTCTTGTGGGACATCATATTTTTCAGGACCTCTGGAAAATGCAGTACACATTTGCAGTGTGGTTTGCTGCTCTTCCTCTTTGAGAATTTGAAAGTTAACTTTAAAACATGCTTCATTGTGAAATGTTGGATCAGAGGGTTGGATCAGGCTTTGGGAAAAGCCTGGTTTCTTTAAATCTCTATTAAGACTTAGTTGAAACCATAATTTAACCATGTAGTACACCAATTCATGTCAATTTTGTCACATAATTTTTACTGCCTGAGAATGTAGCTCTCGAGTTATGTTTACTTAGTCCAAGGAAATGAGATACAGGTTGCTGTAATATGAATCAACATTTCTCAAATTGTGAAGAAAACATGAAAAGGTTTGCTTTTTTTATTTCCCACTCTGGGTTTTGTGTTTGGGGTTTTTTTTTGGTACAGGAAAAAAGGGTCATCTCCTAACTGGATCCTAGCCCTGGAAAAGTTTACTTAAAGAGGGCAGGGTCATCATCTTAGCAATTTATATGAACCATCATTCATTTAAAAAATAATTGCTGGAAGGAAAACTTACATCAACCCAGTAACCATGAGAACCGAAGAATCTAAGCTCTCAAAAGCACAAGAAGTAGTCAGTAAGGCAGACATGGTGCAAGGTGGGTTCTCACTGCTACTAAGGCAGGGGAGAACAAGCAGGTAGGACAAAGTCAAAGCTATCTCATAAAATGCCCAGAAAACAAAAAATAAAAATGAAGAGACCAGGACTGGTATCTCTTCTACTCTCAGTTTCAACACTGACTGTGACTAAATATCCAGATCCATTGGGTCTGGACAAGCACAGGGCAGATAATCACTTCAGAATGCAGAGAGAGGCTTTGTATTGAAGAACCTATGGCCAGAGAGTTTCTCCTTCCCTGCTGGACGGTGGCAGCAAGGGTTAGAAATCAATAGAGGACTTCAGTTAATCTGATCAGCAGAATTGCTGCACAGGTTCTCTCCTTGCAAGGATTTGTCTCAGTTAAGGGGAAGGGAATAAAAATCCGTTTACCAGCCACAAAAGGCTGTCACTGGCTTTTTGTGCCAGAGGTGTCTGTGGTTACCATCTGGGCTATGGGAATGCAGAACATAATGAGCTCAAGAGCCATCACTCAATATGTAAAGCTGGAAAAAAAACCCCATATTATGGTAGTTATTTGTCTTGTAATTGGTGCTGTGGCTCCTTCTGTATCAGGACAAGGCAGTTGCTCACAAGACTCTTAAGCCAAATCATGGTACATTCCCCTCAAACTCTCAAAAGCTGGATGCATTTACCTACGAGTGCTGGGATCCTGTGCAGTCACAGCTGGAACAACTTAAGGGAGTAACAATGCCAAACCCTCTGGCAGTCAGAAATGACAGTGAGTACCAGTCCTCTTTTCTCTCTATCTGGCACAGCATTCCTAGCACTAGGAATGAAGATGATATAAATTAGCAATTCTTACTCACTGCATATCAAATAAACATTTAGATTGTGACCACCTAATAGCAAAACACAGTTAGAAGAGGCAAAATGTATTAAAAAACACTTTCTATAGAGTTATTCCAAGGACCCAATCTGGTAGCAGACTCAGCAAAACAGTTCTGAAGTTTGACATACCTGCTCATTGAGACTGAAGTATCACCCAAGAGCATCACTTAAACAATATATAAAGGAAGATAACTACAAAATCTTGTACACAAATTACCACTTTTTTCTTGTCTTTTACAAATTAAACTGATTTTATTTTCCTCATATAAAAGGAGACATTTTACTCTGCTCTGATTTAACAAATATTCTTAATATATTCATAACAATAAAGCAGCTAAAAAGCTGTTCTAATATCTAAAAGAATCTTTATCATCTGCACATATGATATATATTGTAAACAATCACTCTAAAAAGTATTTTTGTTCAAGTGATTATATTGCACTCGGAATTCTGGGATTCTCACCCTCCCTTCTCATTTTAAATCAGAGATCAGCTTCATTTTTTAATAAAACGGAGATTTAATTTTCTACTGAAAACAAGCATGCATTCAATATAATACAATGTATTGAAAATATCAGAAAAAGGGCGTGTGTTTGATTCTGAAACTGGAGTAAGGAACATTTCTTAACCAGGCCACACAAGAGCAGTGTATTGTAAACATTCTGCTGGCTCTAAGGTGTTGCAGATGCTGTAAAAGTGCAGTCTAGTTCAGCACCCAAGAGGTACAGAGAATCTGTTCAAGTGTTCTGTACTTCAGTGAATTTCCATGCAGCAATGGCACGTGTAACAGACTCACACAGAGACAGGATAATGGACCAGAGGTGATTACTGAGTTAATACTGACCTCATAGAAACAGAGGCAACCATTATAACTTCATTGTAATTTTTAAATGAAAGTTTGCCAGGTCATTACATTTTCTAACAGAGCAATGAAGTTTTCACTCTGGCTGCAAATGAAGTACAGAACTAGATTCCCTACTTGCAGCTTGCATGGGCAGCATCCCAGGGGCAGTCTGGACACTGCCCTCAGCCTCAAATATCCCCAAAAGATACAATCTCCTTCATGCAGAATGTCACCTTGCTTTTGCAAGGATGACTCCTTCCTCCAAGCACTGGCTCAAGAAACACAGGTCATGGGGGGGTGGGGGGGGGAAGAAAAAAGGAGGAATGCAGTGTTCTTACACAAAAAAATCAATCCTCAGCCAGTGAAGAGGGTACAGATCTTTAAAATTCAAATGAAGGCTGTTTTCTCCACTCAGATCTACATGAGAAAGATTTCCTCATCAAAGCCATTATCTTCAGGTAACATAGTATCTTTGGAATCCCTGAGATACTATAGCTCCATGTAACCACCTCACAGAAGTGGAGAGACTGACTTAGCACACAGATGAAGGAGGTGGAAGCCAATACATAGCACCCTGAGTTGCAAGTGGAACAACAGGAATGGGCAACCCATTTCTAGACAGCCAAGAGATGCAGAAGAATGCACAGAGGAGCAACTGTAACACAGATACTGCAGAGGGGAACAGAAAAAAACCTGAAGTATTTCTAAAAGGCCTTTCCCTGTTGTCAGAGCAGAGAAGGAAAAGACAGCAATGGGAGAGAAGAGCTCTCTAAGAAAGGCCCTGGAGAAATGCACACACCTCCATGTACAGTAGGACAGTAATGCAAAAGCAGAGACAAGTTAAATGGTCTTGTTCCAAGTGTGTCCCAAAGGTTAAGCACTCCAGCAGTGACTGTGAACTCTCAGCAATCAAACCTGTACTCAGGATATAAATCAGAAATAGAAATAAATTACTTTTCCCCCTGGAACTACCAAAAAAAAAAAAATAATAAAGAGGAAAATGCAAAGTCACAATCAAATCACAGAATACTCTCCAGAGTCAAAAATGAAATACTGGTTTCAGAAACAACAGTCATCTGTTCTGTATCCTAAATAGAGTTAATTGTACAAAAGAGGTGCTTGTAAAATCTTAAGTTTTAAGTATTTTATTTCCCAGAATATTGCTAAATAATTTTGCAATTAAACCAAAAAGTAAGAAATATCAGAGATGAGTATGGAATACTTACAAGTAGAAAATGGTTGCTGAACCATCTGAATTTCTATAAAAGCATCAATAAAAATGTAAAAACACGGTCTCACAGAATCAACTACAATCTGAAATGTCAGATTGTCTTCACAATGGCCACAACATGAATACTGATGGATTTTTGCAACCAAAAACTAACTGTGATTTGGCCCAAACAAGGCTTAGCACAGCAATCACACGTCTGAAAATTGGGACTTGTATTTCTGCCATGTCCTATTTTCTCAGCTATTCAGCATCCAGTCATTTTCATCATTTAAAAAAAAAAAAACAAAAACCTACCCAGTCACAATTTTATTCTCCTATGGAGTTGTGCTGCATCTCAATACATTCTTGGATAAATGAAGAAAAGTGGCTAAAAAAGATGAGTAGAAACAGACACCCTATAAAAACTACTTGTAAAGTACTGTGAGTCTGCAAAATATCTGTGGCATCACACAGGTTACTGCTGATGTGAAGGAAAAAACTGCTATTTAACCACTTCATGAACATGAACAATGCACTTGCTCCCAGCCATTTAGAATGATCTGACATTCCAAATGTTTATAAAAATTGGGTAATAAAAGAATTAAGTCAGTACCCTTAAGTATAATAAATAATGGTGTTTATTACGGTCGGGGCTGAGCACGAGCGTTTGTTCCATATCTGCTTGGGACATTTGCAAAACCAGTTCTGAATCCTTGAGCTGCTCCCATCCCCGGCACTCCAAGTCCTTGATTGAGTACACTGCTGTAGGGTGCAGATCCATGATTAAAGCCCAATCCATAGGGCTTTGTCTGAGTGTTTAAAAGGATGACTGGACTCACATTTTTGCCTGGTGTGTTGAAAGAAAATTCTGGTGGTGGGCTGCTGGGCTTAGCTGGAGTGGAGGTAACAGGGTTCAACCCGTCAGCAGCTTTCAAAGACGGCATTGGAATAACGTGGTGCTCCGGAAGGTTCAGAATATTGTTTGCAATAGGCACAGATGATAAGGTAGGTCTGATCCAGTCATCTTTGAAAATCTGAACAGTCAAGGTAGAGACCAGTGTGTATAATCTGTTAGTGACATGGGCAAGTACCATTTGCTCATTTGCATCTCTCCGAATTCGGACATGGACCGATCCAGCCTAGAAAGTGACAAAAGCAAGTTGGCTGTTAACTGTTACTCCAGTAAAGATTCCCTACATGCATTCAAGGAGAGGCAAATTATCCTGCAGAGAATTACACAAAGACCTTCTGCAGTGGAAACTACCAAGTAAATTAAGAACCTTATTACAGGATACATTCTGATCTTTCCTAATGTGCTGCTCTCTTATGAACCCACCAAGATCATCATTCAGGAAAAGTGAGTCTTAGAACTAAACTATACAATACAACGTGTTGGCAGGAAAGGCAACAACTGGGGGAGAAAAATGGCTCAATAGAACAAAGTGCAAATTCAGGCAAAAGTGGCAGAACAGTAAACTGAAAGCTATTTTTACATCAGAAAGAGAGAACTGATGCCTTTTTTGTTGTTTTAATAAGGGCAGCACGGTGGAAGAAATCAGTGAAGAAATATTCTAAGAGTCTAATTTTCCAGCTGTCACAAAATACCTGCATCAACTTAGGAATAACCAAGTTCTGTGTCACAAAAAATACCCCTTCATTTCTTTCAGCTTATAGAATTATTGGTACACAACTGTAGTTATTTTGTTCTACCTTCTCCCCAAGAAATGCTGAAAACATATGATTCTGCTGTCTATCGTAGACCTTTGGTGCTTGAGGGGTTACAGTTATTTCTCTCTTCCTAGACAATTTACAGTAACACATCATTTTGAAAAATGTTCTATTGTTTGTAATTTTCTTCACTCCAAAATACAAAAGAAATTCTACAGTTACAGAAATGCATGCTTTAAGCCAGAACTGCAGTATACATTAATAACATTAACCAACAACAAAGCTTTAAAAAAATGTAAAGGACAGAGGAAGAGAAGTTTTGCAATAAAGCACAAGGACTGGGTATTGACTCCATCAGATTTTTTATAGTTATATTTCAGAAGAAATACCTTATTTTATGTAAATTAAGAAATTAAAGTAGTATCTTGACAACTTTTAGTATCTGACAACAAAGGCTAAAAAGATAATAAAGACATAACTTACCAAAGTGCCAAAGCCTAATGTCCAGAAGTGCTCATTTCGAACTTCCAACACACCATCCAAAGTTGAAACCTAATTTTACAAAAACATCGACAGATATGAGAAGAAATTAGAAGTTTCAAATCCCTTTAGAAACATACTTTTATAATAACTGAATAATAAATAATTTTCAGTAGTGAAAGAAAAGCTCCATACACAGAACAGATGATGTCTGTTAATGTCACTAATGCTTATCTAATGCACTTTTGCTACCCTTAAACATCCAAATCCATCAAAGAAGTTTTAAGGAATGTATTTCAAGTAACTCTTGCTGCCAAATTGCAGTATGTTCTCAACTTGATATGCTGTAATTCAACAGCTGCCTGTACTCCTTTTCCTCCTTCAACTCACATTTGTAAACCACTTCAGTAGTAGCTCAAATTTAAATAAAAACAGCCTGCACTACTTAAACAGATTTGTTCCAGATACCTAAATGACACTATTCATCTTGGAAAGCAAGATTTTCATTTTCTACATACAGCTAAAAAAATATAAAAAAATAATTTTAGCAAACTTCCTGGACTAGTCAGGAAAATTCTTCACATTCCTGACTGCTTATTAGCTGAACACACTGTGCTATGTATTATACACTGACTTACCTCTCTAAGAAGTTTATCTAACTGGCCAATCACATGAGGTGGGGTTGTCTTCAAAAAGAAGAAGGAAAAAAAATACAAGTTATAATAAAGATCAACTGGCCCTGTTCAAGTAAGAGAGCTTTTAAGTCTGGTCTACCCACACAAGAGACCAATAGCATTTTCATTAAATTCTTATGATTTTGTGATGCACATTTGCACAACCTTTAACATTCCTGTAGCACATCATAAATTCCCATGGGAACACTTCCTATTTGCAAGTTTAAAATAGATTTCAAGGTTTTTGGTTTGGGGTTTTTTTGTTTGGTTTTGGTTTTTTTTTTTTTGGTTTTTTTTTGTTGGGGTTTTTGTTTGTTTTTGTTTGTTTGTTTGATTTGTTTTGGTTTTTTTTAATGAGGCCATTTAACAAAACCAAAACCACAAAATCTGTGGATTTGTGAAGTTGCCTTACCTGGAGTAGTACTTTCCCACTGTAGACACTCATGGGATACATGGTACCAAATGTCATCAAAGCAATTGCTATAGCAGAGGCTGTGTCCACAGCAAAATAATTGCTAGGGAGAAAGAGCAATTTTAAAGAAACACTGGTATTTACATTTTTGAAAGGCAGAACAACTTGCCTATGATTCTTTTTTCATTCCTTTAAATTATTTACACTTATAGAATTTTACACATACTAATCTCATTTGAAATCTCATTCATCTTGGACAACAGACAGGTGCATTCATAGAGCTGCAATGCCATTCATACAAAATGCAGCTCTAGATCAGATCATTCCTTTCACGTAAAAATGTATTTTCCCACAGACTGGATATAAAAAGAGCTACTGTTTTACAAAAACAACTGCACATACTTGATTTCAATGAGCATATATGTAATGCAAAGAGCCAGAGCTCCAGCAATATCAATCAAGACAAAAGGGTTCATCCGTGGCAGAAAGATGCTACTCAATCCTGGGATGATTCCACAAATACTGCAACAAAACAGAAAAAGCAGCTGTCAGCCAGCTCTTCATCACTACTTTGAAATTCCAAAATTGCACCCATTATTTAGCATTTGACTTCTAACACACCTTGCTGTCACAGCATATGATGAGTACTGTAAAGGCTTAATTTTGCTCAAAGGCTGCTGTCAGCAAAAATTAATCAAGTGGTTTTTTTCTGAGACACAGCTCTGTGATACAGCTGTTATCAGCTGTCTGCAACACAAGTACTTCAAGGGTTCAATACTGGTGTTACACAGATGTACCCAGTGGGAAATTTGTGTATCACTGCTCTCCAATCCATCTGCCACCATGGTGTGCAGAAGTGTCCTAAAGCCAAAGCTAACTAATTCACAGAGTCTGAAAGAAAGAAGACCAGCTAGTTGAATAAGAGATCAAAAAAATGCATGAAGGAATGCTGGGAAAATTATTTATTTATAGCTACTTCCTGTCAATGGCAGTATGAAGAGAGAAAGGAGTTTCTGTACTTCCCAATGAATGTAAATGTATGTCATGCTCCTGGAAAATTTCAAGGCAAAACCAACATGAAATGTTTTGTTGCTATGGTTAAATTTTAAATTATATTTAAACTTATGATTAGACATCATGTGCTGGCCTGCTTCTGTAACAATTTTAATCAATATAATTATATACAGGTGCAGGTATTTTTTAATCAGCACTGCTTCACATAATGTATCTGAAACAGCTGTATATTTATTACTTCCATTTTTTTTTTCATATTGGCTTAACTGTATACAGGTTATCCCAAAACCCAGTAGAAACTATATTACTCTTGATCTGGGACCCTTTCAAGTTATCTATCAGTGTCCTTCCCCTTAAAACTGTTTCTACACTGATAAGAGGAAAGCTGTGCTACTGTCTGTGATTGGTAACCACTTTTTTTTTTTTTCAATAAAACTTGGGCAACCTAATTATTAGTCTTCCAAAAGTGTTTCACAGATTTTGGTTCTGATGATGCAACATCTTATACCTAAAAAAATAAATTATTCTGTTACCAAGTCACCATTCTCTGCTTTACTTAACTGTAAAAAAGATCACAAGATGCAGAAACAGATGGGTTTTGAAGCATACTTAGCATGTTTTACAACTTGTTTTAACATTTTTTTCTCTTGAGACTGACAAGATAGTTGGAAGAACATGTATGGATTAAAATAAACTTCCTTGAACATCTGACAAAATTATTTGCAAACAATGTTATCTTGCATTCAGATATCCAATACAAGCAAGACAGTTAACAGACAAGATGAATGAACAACATGCTTTATATCCCTGGAAGACACAGACTTTCCAGCTTCCTGCTGGACAGGTGAGGAGTTTCCATAGCTATATAAAGTTAAGGGAGTAACCTGTTTCATATATCACATTTAAACTCAACCATCTGAATAATTTGTCCAGCCCACAAGATAAATAAACATAAATTATTACAAAATATATCACTCAGAAATGCATGTTGTGAAACGCAGTTCAAGTATGTACAGGACAATGCTAGTTTTCCTATTCTCATCCAAAGAGAATTACATACAATGTACTGAACACCTATATTCAAAAGAAAAGACACCCAGAAAGATGTATTTCTGTTAGATTGATGTATCTGGGAAATATGGGAGACAATGTTTGCTCCAGAGTTCATACAGGAGACCTGCAGTACGTAAAGCTATTTTAAAAGCTCTAATGCAAGTTTATGCCTCAGTACCCTTCAAATTGTTATTATACACACAAAACCAACACTGTCTTCCGGTAGCTAATGATTTTGAAAAACAATATAAAGCTTTACCTTCTGCTGAGATCTGCAACATGCTCCTGAAGCCAACTTGTGCTGGCAGCTGCAAAAGAACAAAGGAAATAAAGTTACCACAGTTTTAATTACCATTTTAAAGTTACTACATTTTAAAGTACACTTAAGTTTTATTTCAACAGAAGAATCCAAAAAATACACTGTGAATGAATACATATATCTCAACAGATACCCTGGCACTCGAAAAAAGCCCCAAGTCTGTCTTTTCCAGGCAGCAAGTACAACATCCATCTCTCATAATAATCTGAACAGATTAAATACAAATATAAAGCAGGTTATGACCATTACCTTTTATATAATATAGTGTATAATAGATATTTGTAACTATGGACAATTTACAGGACAATTATAACAGGACAATATACGATTGCAGGAACGACTGCAAACATACTTCACAATGAAAAAGGTAAAAGAGCTTTTAAAATGAACTATTGCATTAACTTATTTTTAATCCATTAATATATCCATAAAATGTGTTGAAAGTTCTGACATCTGTCACATGACCTTCACTGGTTGGATTCAAAAGATTGAAACTAAAGGAAACTGCAGCATTAAAATAATACTTGGTTTATCCTATTCATGACCTCATACTACTCAGAGCCTTATCAGCAAACTGGAATGAAAATCAGATGGCAATTCTGTTAATGTAGCTTGGTGCAGCAGAGGTAATAGTAACATACACCCACTAGTTAAGAAAGTTACCAGACAAGCTATACCTTGATAAAAATAGAAACATTAACATTTTTTTTCTCAATTCTTATTACAGTCTAATTTATCACATACCTTCAGAGACATAAGCAAAAGGCTTATTCTTAATGGAAAGCATTGTAAATAAGTTGAAAAAGAGAGCCACGAAAGTACCAACCAGCAGTCGTCCCCTAGGGAGGGGGAAAAAAGGTGCCTTAATTTCCCATCATCACAGAACATGTCATCAAGCTGTAACTACCAACAACAGTACCAAAATAGTTTGCTTGGTTTCATTCACTGAGGCTGAAAACAAGTAGGATAAACTAATGTAACACTTAATAACCAGCAGGGTATTATCGTTGTAAGGGTTATACAAGATTACTGAACTTTGCACATTATTGTTATCACACAATGCTCATAATGCTGAGTAACAGCTCTTAACTAATTGCATATATGCACACACATATACATCTGCCTTTTGAAGATACAAACACATTTTCCCCTCAGCAGCACAGCTAAGAAGCTTAGCTTTCTATGGAATTACACTACATACCCCCAGCCTTCTTCTGGAACTACTGCAATGCACATTCCATGTCCCACTCCTTTGCCCTGTAACACCTTCTTTTCCTTTCCCCATGTTCTTTATAGTCTGAACCCTCTTTGCAAAAACTTCAGTTCCCTGTTTACTACAGCATCCTTCCCCCCCATACACCAGGCCTTCCAAAAGGCCACAAGAAACAAGAGGAACTGAACTAGGAAAAGCAGCAATATATAGCTAGATGACTATTTGAGAGAACATGCGTATTAAATTTCAATTGTACTTTGAAAAGAACAGTTTGCAGTATAGCTTGCACGTGGTTTGAAACAAATGCCAAGGCACCAAAAGCAATTTGGTACTGAAAGTACTTGCATGACTAATATATGCTAGATAAGAATTAGAAACATAAAAGGACAGTAACATATTTTACATGTCAAAATGATTTCTTACGTGTGTATCTCAGGCTGTTCCAGAAACCGCTCCGCACTACAAGAATAATTGAAAATTTGAGTTATAGTCATACAGTAAAACCTGAAGCATGTTTTTACAGTTCCATAGCATTAGCTGCCATTCATAAACAAAAACTGATAGCTACAGTACTGCAAAAAAATGGGATTGCTTAAATAAACACAGCAACTTTTATAAGCAATGAAAGCATTTAACACTGAATCAAAGCAGATGTGATTTAGATTTCCCAAATATTTCCAAACTGTGCCACATATGTGCTAGCTACTATGAATGCTGCCTACATGATAAAAATATGCTTATAAATGAACATGCAAAAAAATACGTCTACTGGCACCACCACCAGTGCTGGCGACCACAACAGAGTCTGAAATTCTTGACTCACAGCCTCACACTAAGCAAAGTCAAATAAAGTAGACATTGGATACTGTGGTGGAGATAGAGATCTTTTTTCACCCACCAGTGAGTTAACAAATGAGCTTCAGCTGTAACAGAAAAAAACTGCTAAGTCTGTGGAATTTCCTAAAATTGATGTTGGAAAACTTGGAGGTTTTGACAGAGGCTGATTCATTCCAGTGGACTGTCAGTTCAATACACTGACCTTATAGTATAAAGTTACTAAGTTGTTAATACAGCCCTTCACACAGAAAATAGAGCACTTGAAAAGAAAAAGGGAAGGTACACTGCTGCAGTTTTAAACTTGAGATGTTAAGAAAAGCCTCTTCATCTCTAAAAACTGAAATAATGTTTTAGGGCTAACTTCCTGAAATACAAATGCTTCCAAGCATAGATGGTATGGCAAATTAGCACTTTAGCAAACTTTGAGGGAGCGAATAAGTTGATTCAGATCCTTGATATATTATGAAGCCGCTTTGACTTCAAAAAGTAACAGAAGTAAAAACAGATTTTATTTGTTAATGGACGTTAAAAAGTCAAGATGCATGAGGAAATGCATTAAACTAACCACACAACCTTTCGGACAAAGTCTTCTTAGAACCATCAAATCTTTCCCTAGAGAGCTTTTTAAGCACATTTATCAATTTCCATCTTTACATCTAAAGCCTACATGTAGTGTAATAAATGTAAGCAAGTAGTAAGGCTTAGCAATATTTTTTTTTAAATCTTTCAGTTTTTTCTACAGTATCTCTCTACATGCAGCACTTGTAGAATGCACGTGCTTTTATACCTTCATATGTTAAAAAAATTAAGAAAACAGTACATAACCCTACCTTTCTTTCAGTATAAAAAGAGCACCAAGCTGTGCCAGAACTGTAGATGCAAATACAGCTAGAACTTCAAATCTTTCAAACCTGAAATTTGAGAATGAAGTTTAGTAACACTGAACATTGAACAATGCATCCAATACAATCTTTTCCACGCAAGAACCAGCAGGATACACCCACTCTTTCCAATTCATTCAACAGCAGACAGATGGGAAGAAACTGGAAGTTTTATGCAATAGGCATTATTTTCAGTTTCTTTAAACACTCCATTCATCAGAGTCACCTTAAAATTAAGCATTTCTTAATTCTTCTTCCTGTCTGTCCCCTACTCTGTAATTGTTCTTTACAATAAGTCTCGGCCCTCCTCATTTTCAGTCTCTTTCCCACACAGAGTATTAACTGATGGCTCTTCAGGGATCCAGGCAATGACAGTGAGCAACATATGAAATGCTGTATTATCAAACACTACACCTTGTTATTGTACTTACCCAAATGAGTAGACTGGGCTGGGTTTCTTCATCATTACCCAGTAGCTTATTAGACATGTTACCAAACTGAAAAAAGGGGGAGAATTAGACTGGGATAAATAACAGCAGCCTTTACAAACTGCACAATCTACAAATACACACTTGAGCCACCAGAACTCAACAAACAAATACAGCCACATCTTGCCATGAACTCAACCTCCATCACTGTCACAGTGATGTTCTAAATGCTCCTCATGTGCTCTCTGAACTTGCCTAGAAATGCTGTAACCTGAGAAAGGCTGTTTAAATGAGAAAGAAGGTGATAAGCAAGACAGAAGAGTGAAAGAAAAGCAAAGAAATCTCTCTATTAAAGTCTACTTTTAGAGATATACCATGAATTAATTAGATTTAGTACTCTAGACTAAGTCTCAGGCCACACCAAGTATTGCCTTTATTTTTCACGCTGCAATTTCTCTCTATATATGGCCAAAACAGTTTAACTTCCTTTGGCTGCATTCACCTATGGAAGCTCTCATCTAACTGGCCATTCACTGACAGCCACAGGTCTCTCTCGCTATCTCCTGTCCAAATTTTTCTCTCATATTGAACATCTAGAATTCCAATTATTTTGGAATCTCCATGGTAGTAGTCAGAATGTTTCAAAAATGAGTATAGTTTCTTTTGCCTATTTTTCCTCTATTGAACAATTTTTTCAATTGGAATCTACATGGATTCAGGGCCACCTGTGCTTTCCTTTTGTAATTAATAACAATGCTGAATCAGACTGGAACAAGAACTCATCCCTACAACTGATGAAACATCACATCCTTACAACTTGATTCTCAGCTGTGCAGAATAAAAGTAAAAGCACAGGAAGTAATACTGTTCATATACAAAGCTGTCAATTCATGTTCTCAGTAAGGCTATTATATACAACCAGGAAAATGGCAAAAAGAAAAGAAGCAGAAATTGATTTTTAGAGCAGAATTACTGAGCATTGTTCTCCATTACAGCAAATCAAAACTCTTGAAAGAGATTGCTGTGACTTAGAATAATCTTCCAGTCCAACCCCTAATTAACCTAAGATAGGAGTGCCAGGGGTGTTCTACCTTCTTCTAAAACCAAAAGAAAAAAAGATTTCCATATGAATGGGAAGTACAGCATCAACACTTTCCCCAAGGTGGAAAAGGTATTTTGAATCAAGACGACAAAACTGCAGTAGATACAAAATTCTAAGAGAAATACAAGACTCATTAAAGTTAAATCTTAATTCTAATGCAGCCAGAGATCAATCTTTTTGTGTCTATCCCAACAAGCAATTTTTGTTTCTGCTTGTTTGCTGATGTTATTTATGAATGTTCTACTGTAAGATAAGTTATAGTACGTAATGAACATATGTGTGATTCAGAAAGCTGATCCATACCTTTTATAAGATAGTGAGATAGCAAGGAAGATAACGCAGGCTAATATTTTAAAAATATCTACATTTTATTTCCCAATCACTGCTACTATTCTGTATCTTAGATAAGAACTGAATATATTTCATGTCCATTTTATCAACATTACCAAAAGTGTTCAGACAAGTTGTTTTAATGGAATAGCTGTTTTAACAGAATTTTGTTAGAAAACAAGAAAAATACTGAAAATATCTAATGATCTTATGTGCAGAGTGGTTGGCATCCAGATTGTGAAATATTTTTGAAATAGAATTACATGCTTCTTGTTTCCTGATGTTAAAACTGAGGGTTACTTCACAGTCAGTGACTGTGGCATTAGGAAAATGTTCTGAGAGAACAACCAGACAACAGTTTTGTGCTATATTGTTTTCTCTTGTCACGCATCTGCACACAGAAATTCATGACTGAACAGATCAGTCATTCTCAATATAGCTATGGTGGGTTTTACAATCTGCTTATTGTGTGCAATTTTATACTCATTTAAGATATATTTAAACCAGTTACTGTTTCTGGACTGATGACTAAGTTACACGTCTTTGAACCTGTAAGTAAATTTTAAACGCACAGAATTATACAGACAAAATGAACTGTAAGACAAAATGGGAAAAAAACTCACCTGAAAAGGTCAAAGATTGTCAAATATGTGTAAGCAGTTAAAGCTGTAAAAGAAAAGTAAATATTAAAACTTAATTTTTCAATGCAAAAATCACTTGTAGTCCAAGTCCCTTTTATGCAGCTCTTTTCAATCTTCTACCTACATAAACTGCCTCTGCTGACAGAACTAAGTTATGTGTTATTCTAAAGACACCAATATATGTTATGTCATTGATTATGGCAATCCTAATTGAACTAAAGCATGTAATAAAGCCCAGACACAAAAGGTATCACATTTGTGACTAAGTTGTTGACTAGGAATTTAAGTACTGGAAAGCCAGATGATCTTCCAGAAATACAGCATTTACCAAAGTAGGAGATCTCTTATGTGTGTTATTGCAGTGAAAAGTAGGTTGAACTGAATGCTTTATTTGTTTTGCATCTCTAACTTATCCTGAAACTGCAAGAAATCCTGCATCAAAAATTAAAAACTGAAAAGCATTCTATTCTCAGCAGAGGTGATGGGAAGCACATCAAAGCCCCTGTTCCAAAAGCAGAAGGCACACAAAACTGCACTGGGTCTGGCTGATCTGGAGTTCATTTCCCCACAGCAGCCCTCACGGTGCTGTGCTCTGTGTGGCAGCTACAGAGGTATTGGAAACACTCCAGTGTTTTGGCTACTGCTGAGCATTTCTTGGAAGCAAAGAACTCTTAAACCTTTTCCACACCACAAACATCCTCACCTGACTGCAAGTGAGGGGCTCTGCAAGTCACTGGTGCTACTCATACAAGGAACAGCTTTGAGGACGAGTAACTCAAAAGTCTACTGGTTTTCAGTCTTAAAGATCCAGAAGCTACTGCAGGAAGCAAATGACCAGCAGGACTGAAGAACTGCAAACTTTGAAGGACTTGCACCATCCAAACCTGTCTGTGAGAAATGCTGCTAAGCTGACTGTGGCAAATCAACAGGAAGCAGTTTCTGAACCTGGCTGTGGAAACCCCTAACTCCATTAAGTACTGGATTTGGCTTTTTCAGTCAGCTGGAACTCCACAAGCTAAGAAACACATGGTAGTTTGTTGTAGTTTCAGTACACAAGAGCCACATACCTATGCTGTTTGTAGAGCTGCACCACATGAGCAGGAAGCCAATACATATTAAATTTATAGCACCAAACAGTAAAATCTTCCAGGACTGTTGATGAGAATAAATATGCATATTACACCTTCCAAAATTTACAAGAGAGAAATATATCTATCTGGTCTTAAAAAACAATACTGCAGTATTTGGTCATGCAAACAGAACTAGCCTCTCCTCCCTCCCAAAAATTCACCACTCATTTCAGAACAGCAAGCCCTTACTCTATTTTAAACTTTACAGATTATTTATATATTTATATTATTTATAAACTCATTTATGAATGCCATCATGCTTATAATATCTTTTTGGTCTAAAAAAACACCCCACCCACCTATAATATTTGCATTTTATTACAGCACACAGCATGTGACTTTTGAAGACCAACTCATACAAATTTATAGTAGTGGGTTCCTTTTTTTGTGCTGAAACTTTGGTCCCAAAAACATCTGAACACATTCAGTTTACAGTTCTACTGAATACATCAGATATAATTCTGAAGAATACTAATTCACAAGGACAATGCACAGAAGCAATACAACATCAAAGATATATATATATATTTTTAAACACAGGTAGAAAAAGCCAAAGAAAAAAATTCGTAATATACTTAAGTTAATAGTGTATTTTAACTTACTACAGCTAATGTATTTTTATTATAATTAAGATTTTTTTAAGCAATACTTACTCTTCTGTCTGCTGCAACCAACCTAAATTCATGTGTTAACTTTCCAACCAATGATCTCTGTGATTTGCGGAACAGATGTATTGTCCCCTTAAAAAAAAAAATCAGTAGTTTAATTAAAAACTTTACTTAAACCATAATTTAAATTAGCAAAAAGGAAATCTTCATTTATGAACTATTTTCACAATTATATCAAAGACACAAGTGAATTTTTTGTTAACCAGAAATATCACAAACTTTAAACTCAACAATATTTTGGTAACTATTTCACATGGTTATTATACTAGAAAATGACAAATGGCTTAGAATCCAGCTTCATTTAGACATAATCCAAAACTCAGGTTTAACAGAAAAGACACTAAAGTATCATTTAAAGGGTAGGTTTTAACTTTTATTTAGATGAAACTACTACAAGACAGTCTGAAAACACAAATATTTTTCTTCATCAAAGCACACTTCCCACCCAAAGGCAACAGATTTATTAAACAGGAAAATACTGTTTATAGATCTATAAAGGAGAACCCACCACAGAAGTAAAAACAATGCTGGTGATGTGGTGGGCACAAGGCCAGCAACAAAACAAGACATACCAACAATCTTGGCTCTGACTTAACCTGAAGGGGTGCTACATGGCTCTCCTGGAAGCGTGACAGGGAGCAGACTACCAGAAAAATTCATCTGCCATGACACTTGTCTCCCTTTCCTCGGAGGGTCCAAGCTTCTAGGTGGCTGCCCTCTGTTCTGAGGACAAAGCCCTTCTGATTTGCAATAGGAATTTGTGGACTTGTAATGGATAGTCTGTCATCTGCAGCAGTTTGAGGCCAGATTAAACACGGCTTCATTTTAAGCTATCACAGCTTAGCTGCCAGCAGAAGGCAAAAAGACATATTAATGGGCTCTTCACCAAAATAAACTCCGTTACCTTTCAGACATTTTGTCAACAGAGCTGCATTTCATATTATCTGAGAAATACAAGTGTGCAATGAATTAAACTTTAAGCACTACTACAGATCCCAAGTTTAGCTCACCTGGGACTAAACACTGCCACTTGCACTTTTGTTTACTGGCAAATCATTACACAATTATTTTAATTCTTAAAAGACACATGCAGGATGCCAGAGCGCCTCACAAAGCTTTTCTAACAGGCAGTGGACAGCCTGAAAGCTGCTGTGTTAAAGAATCACAACGAATCACAGAATATCCTGAGCTGGGAGGCACCCACACAGATGACACAAGTCCAACTCCTGGCCCTGCACAGGACATCCCAGGAGTCACACCATGTGCCTCAGAGCATTGTCCAAGCGCTTCTTGAACTCTGTCAGGCTGGTGCTGTGGCCACTGCCCTGGGGAGCCTGTTCCAGTGCCCAGCCACCCTCTGGGTGAAGAACCTTTTCCTAATATCCAACCTAAACCTCCCTGACACCACTCCAGGCCATTCCCTCAGGTCCTGTCACTGGGTACCACATAGAATTCATCAGTGCCTGCCCCTCCTCTTCCCCTCATGAGGAAGCTGTAACTGCAGTGGGGTCTCCCCTCAGTCTCCTCCAGGCTGAGCAGAACAAGCGACCTCAGCCACTTCTCACTCCTCAATGCCCTTCACATGTTCGCAGCCCTTCTTGTCGCCTTTGCACCCACTGCTTTCCCACACTGTTGGCACAATGTCCACTGCCTCGCCGCGCCGTGCCACACCTCCCTGTTTACAGAGGATGCCGTGCATCAGAGCCGCGTATTCTGTGCCGCGGGGGACCTGCCAAAGCGCGCAGGCCACAGCGCACCCCTGGAAGCCAGCTCCGACTCAGCACGTGTCGCACCTTGACATTAAAGCACCCCTAGACCCTACAGTTCCGCCGAGAGCTCGGCGCTGGGCAGGGCGGCTGCCCCACGCCTCAGCAGCCCAGGAGGTGCTAGAAGAGCCCCAGAGGACGTGTTTCTGCAGCGAGCGGCACGGTCTGCTCCAACAGGTGACAGCACCTGCTCTTGATACCCATGTCACTTCAGCGGCGCTCAGCACCAAATGGGAACATTTCGCCGCCCAGATGAACACGCACACGCGGCAGCCGTTCCCAAAAGAACGGGTTTTCGTCTTGGAGAAGCGAGCCACAGAGTGACAGCCCCTACACCGGGAAGCAAGTGCACTCTAACCTGTTCGTCCTGCGGCGAGTCCCAGCTCCCTGACCGATGTGCCGCTGAGGGAGAACTCCGGGGCTCACATCGCAGCCCGGCCACCCCGTTCGAGAGGCAGCTCCGGCACAGGAGTCCCCCAGGGCCCCGGCACCCACCCGGGCCCTGCCCGCAGCCCGGTGACCGCGCTGGGCGGGCAGAGAGCCCCGCGCAGGAAACGCCGCACGGGCAGCGACGCCCCGCGCCGCCCCGGGCCCGGTATGGGCCGCGCCGGCCCGCATAGCCC
>VXBQ01012018.1:110208-126235 GCA_013400175.1 Phainopepla nitens
TCCCATGATACAGATTAAGACTGTCGTAGTCCTAAACCTGTCACGGTCTGTCACAGCAATTCCACAGGGATGGGTTTGCTTCCCAATGCGAGCATTCCTCCGTCCCCACCGCCAGCCCTCGCCCGGGCGCGGGGCTCGGCGTTAGGGGCACTCAGCACACCGCCTGCGAAAGGCATTTCTTTTCCCCAGCAAAACCCCCAAAGGAACGGCAGCTCTCCAAGCTACGGGAGTTATGTTGAAAATCTCGTCACTGTGTTGTGTGCTGAGATCCTTAAAAGTGTTCCTATTGCTGTGAGTGTGATGAACATTGGAAGCATCGCAGTCCAGAGGAGGGATCCGCACGCAGTCCACCCCATCCCAGAGCCTGCTGCTGCCCGAAGCGGGCTTGCAGAGGGGATTGTGCCGCTGGCTGCTGCTGCTGCTGCTGCTGCCGGGGCTCTGGAACACCGGGGCACGAGGGCGGCGAGGTGACAGCAATGCCGCGGTGTCCCTGGCCAGCAGATCGCTTCAGCGCGCCCCAGGTTCCTGTCAGAAGGAATGCGTTGCTCTTAAGAAAAATTGCGTTGCAAAGCACCTGCATGGGGATTGAATGTACTGAAAGATTCATTCACAAAAACAGCTTATTTATTATTTATTATTATTTGCAAAGCAAGTGGAAAAGAGAGGAATAAAACTTGAAATGAGATATTTTATTAAGACAGATTATTGTGCCTAGGAAGAAACTTGGAACAACCTTGTGTAACACTGCCTTAATCTCTGTTCTTCTAAAGAGTCTATTCAGTTCTCCAGTACCCATAGTTAAACTGGTAAAAAATGTTATTTGCATCTCACCTGTTCTGTAAAACATAACGAAATAGTTACCTGACTGTGGGTGAGAGATAGGCCTGTACATTAAATAAAGCCAGGAACGAGCCAGTCTTTAATCTGCTTCATAGTTAAGTGTGCTTCACAATTAAGTTGTGTCTATTTTCTCCTATTCTTGTGCATTTGCAGAGCAGGTGATTTTATTACTGATAAAGAAAAAGATAAAATCATTTTTATTTTCCAGATTTTGAGTGTATGTGATCCTTAGAGGACACAGCATCATTAATGAAGAAAAACTATCAGACTGACCAGGATGTTGTACTCCTTAAGATGTATTTTAATGTCTCAGACATCATTCTAAGCTCTTGGCTGTAATCAATAAGCTTTTTTCCAGTGTATGGAAGAAGTTTTGGAAACTATTTGTAGAAAATAGACTTGCACTTTATAGCATCTGGATGACAGGCAAGCAATTCAAACTGCAGCTGCTGCCTCCATTCAAGTTTAATGAGGAAATCAGAACTCCAGCGAACCACTGTATAATTTGCTCCACAAAGTTATTTGGTTACTTCATTATTGACACAGTATCAGCCTTTTTGATTTATCTGGTGTCACAGCGTATTTCTTCCCAGAAGAGGCCAATAGTTAGTTATTAGAAACTGCACCTGAAGAAGTGTCTTCACAGAAGAAAAATTCTACAATAGCACAGCTGATACTAGCATTCTGCTTATAACAAAACTAACCATCTTCAAGGAAGTCTTACAACTGAGGCAAGTTTGAGGCCTTTTAGAAATTGCTAAAATGAGATTTGAAAATAACAGAAGTTACAGACTTAGAAAGAACATATTGTTCTTACAGTATACACTTGCTAAGAAAGTGGAATTTCCAAAACTATGTGGTAAAAACCATCACACTTTGCTCAATAGGTTGTTTGTAGGCTGATATTCTGACAAACATGGGTTTTTAAAATACATCTACAACAGAGCACCTGGAATAATCCCACAAGTGTGGAGAGATGGATTTTAGTTAAATTATATTTTTCTGCCTTCACCACTAATGTATTTTCTGTTTTATCATGATACACAGGATAAAAAATAACTTGGAGAAAGTTGCATAACTGTCTCCTCCAGAGCCATATGAACCCTTGTAAGAAACAGGCTGGATTTCACAAGTTCACAACATATTTGGAAATCTGCAGAAAGATGGCATGATTGGGGGGGAAAAAAAAAAAAAACACAACAAAAAACCCCAAAACAAACCCTGCTCACCCAAACAAATGTGAAAAAACCAAACCAAACCAAATAAATTTTAAAAACCCCCAAAAAACAAACAAGCAAACAAACAGCAACAAAAAAACCAAACCAAAAACTTTTCAACAAAAACTCAACAAGTTTTAACTTACTTTTTTTCTCACTTTTCTCTGGAAAACTTAGAGCACTAAAATACAGAAATAAACAGATCCCCATCTGAGATACACCAGCATCTAACACTAGGCATGCAGCCTTGTCTCCCCACCTTGACTGGAATGGGAACAATTCCATGAATCCAAGATAAACTTCAGTCCAGGGTATGCTGCCAAAACCAAAATCTCTGTAGATTTCAAAACAGCAAATGGTGGGATATATTTTTTTCATGCTTTTCTTTCTTCACTAATTTTATCTGATTAGCTCCTCTACAAGAATAAAATATTTGAATGTCTGTAGCCTATACACAAAATTACCAATAGAAATCATTTTAGTGGTTCAAAATCTACCTCCCAGGAGTAGTTTTTCAGCCAAATAGAGACATCTTGGATAGACACCAGTGTCCAAAGTATTTATTCCTTGACAGAAGTAGGAATAGCTCGTATGCTTCAGTCCAAAACAAGGGTTTTTTTCCCTCCTTGCTGTATTGATTTTTATTTGGTTGGATTGTTTCAGCAGTGATTGACATGATGATGTGTGGAAGGCAGTGGTCATGGCTGTTTTTTGGGAGACCCCTAATGCTGCCAGATATGTAATACTGAGTCTTAAAAAAATAAAGTTTGATTGGTTTTACCTTCAGGGTGTAACTGTAATAACAGAACACCCCCGTAGCTGTAAGCAGTCCAGATGCAGCCTCAAGACAAACATTTTAAAATGGTAAGGCAATGGGAATAAGAAAGGAAATTATACTTTTAACTCAGAAGTAACACCAGCACTCTCCCCCAAGCCAAAGAAAAGCCATTTTGAAGCCAAGCAAATTTGCTCCAAATTTTTCAGGACTTCACCATGACCACTGGAATTAGTTATGTGAAACCTCCTGGTTTTCACCATGATCTAGCAAGACTAGGATAAGCACACACTTTCAGTTTAAGCACATTTATTTAGGAAGTAGCACTTCTGTTTACATTACACTTCTGTTTTAAGAACTTGAGTTATGTTCTTTAGAAACTGATTTATTTACATATTTATTGTTCCATTATCTGGGATACAACACCTGATGTTTTAAATTTTTTTTTAAAACCAGCAGCAATTTAATAGGCTTCAAGTTTAATGAAAAGGCTTTTAGTTTTGGACATTTTATCTGATAAACAGACAAGAAAACAGTAATAACAGGACAAACTAAACATTTTATTGTGAGCTAAAGCTATGTGACTGCTCGTCATGCTTTTTTACATTGCTTATTAGTAAAATGGTGTTTAACATTTCGGAAAACATTCTTAAAAGAACAATGAAACAAAAGTGCTTCTAAACAACAAAATACAAAAATTAATCCCATCCCAGACTGGAGTTGTCCAATGTATTTTATGGGCGTGGGGTACGGTGTTTTGTCTCCACCTTTGGTTTTCATCACTTTCAGTAGAGATTTCTGAAAAATACTGACTAGCCCTTCACACGACTAAAAATGGGAATCACGTGGCAAAAACAGTTCCTGTATTTCCAGTCTCTGTGACAGGTGTGCGACTATTAGACAAAGTACTTTCTTCCCCACTTCTAATGGGAGAAAAGCCTGCACAACTGAGAGGCCACACCCCAGCATCTCTGACAACCACGCCTTTATTAACCAGCTGCAAAGAAGCTGACCTTTTATCCTCAAAGCCACTTCTCTGAAGAAAGGATTTTTCAAAGAAGTATATCTTATGAAGGCAAGGAAGTCTTACAGCAAAACAAGGTTCATCACCATAGTTTCCAGAAGTAATGTCAAGCATTTTCAAATCAAAACATCAGACTCTGAAGAATCTGCAGTGTTGAGCCAGTATATTGAATCCACCGGAGGAGTTTACACCTTGCCAATTATTGCTGAACTCAGGAGGTAGTTATTGACAAGGTAAGGAGATTCCACTCTTAAGACAGTTAATGATTTTACACAAGAAGCAGAAAAACAAATACACATTTCCCCATATTTTACAAGAAGATTTTGTATTTGCAGGAAGTGATGGCTTAACTTCCTCATCCTGTGGAATTACAGTTACCCTAATTAAAAGATAATGAAAATTATAATTAAATAAGAAATTCTAAAAGAAAACAGCCGATCATTTGGTCATGTCTTAGGATGTCTGCAGATCATCCAAACCATGAAAATTCACATAGGTCAGTAAAACAACATTCTTCAACACTAAACAGCAGCTCAAGAGAAACTAAAAATAAAACTGCCTCTAACTAGCACAAAGACTGAGATAACTAGCTGCATTCACTACCTGCTTGCTGCTCTTCATTCTGTTTTTGTTATCTGGTAGAAACCCCAACAATTTAAAGCATCACAGAAGCTTGAGGCCACCACAGAAAATGAATGACAATCCGGTCAGGTACAGCAGCATTGGCCACCTCCCCGAGCTGCCACATGCAGAAGCGTCACTGAAGCGCTGGGGAAGCTAGAGAAGCACGTCCTGGGCACAACTATGCATCAGCCATGTCTTGGGTAGGAAAGCACTATGAAAATCTAGGGCACAAAGTCTCACCACAGGTGATGAAGGAAACCCTAAGGAGAACGCTGCTTTCCAGCTGCGGAACAGATGTCTCAGTTCTATCTGCCAGCATATCTGACTTCAGTATTCCCAGTACAAAGTACTTAAATTTCACAAGAAGGACCTGACAGCAGTGCTAAGCAATGCTAAACCCCACTTGTTTAGAATAGAAAAAACACTATTTATTCTACATCAGAAGGTAAGGTTAATTGAGTTATTTGTATAAAAACTGTCATTTTAAAAACATTTGAGAGAATGGAACAGTAAAACCAGCAATAGCCTCTAGTTAGTGCAATGATGACATACCTTCTCAGTTTAGAGATCCCATTCTTACTCATTTTAGTGTTGTTTTCACATTTGTTGCCTACATAAAGTTGCAGGGCCATATTCAACAGAACTGTATTAGTGACTGGCTTTGAGTCAGTAAGGTATCTCAGGGGCTCAGTGCCTATTTCTGATACACTAAATGCTGTAAAGTCTAGGAAACTAACAGGACAGGGACTTATCTGTGCATAAATATCCTAGTTTAAGGCTTGTCTTTAATATTCTGTGTTGGTTTTGTCTTAGCATACGCAGACAACCTGCACAGGTTTAGCTGCAGTCTACAGAAAAGTCTACGTTAGTAACGGGAGCATCATAACACACAACAAATTCTCATTGTTAAGGAGAAAGAGCAATCTACATACTATTCTTCCAGTATGTTGAAAGACAAAAAGTATGGCTCCTGCTTAATAAAAAGCAGGAACCTGCTTAATAAAAGCAGAAAGATGTATGAAGAAGATTCTTAGAAAAACACAAGGGGTTTGGGTTGGTTTTATTTTCCCCCTCCAGTAACTGCTACACTTGAAAGTCAGTAAACACACTTGCAGAGAGCCAGACAAGGTGCTTACTAATCATGTTTAAAAAAGTGGGTCAAGTCACTCCTTCACTAGCAGTGGGCAGATTCACAGGAAAAAAAAAAAAAGGAAGGTGGGGAAAGAAAGAAAAGAAAAAAAAAAAAAAAAGGAAAAAACCAGTTCAGATAGCTAATGGAATGGTAGTCTTCACAAAGGTTAAAAGCACCCAAGCTGCTGTCCTGTTCATCCTGATTCAAGACATTGTATTAGAACACAACCTGATTTTATGGAAAATATAGTTGTTAAGTTCTGTATAGGTACTATAGACTTGGGAAATATGGGTAATTTGAGGTTGTTTGGGGCTTGGTTTTTTTGGAAGGGGGAAGGTTTGGTGGTTTTTTTCCATTGTGGTTATTTTTCCCCAGATCTGCTCTTATACACAGTTAAACCAACATACAGATGGAACCACTGAGTTGGGACTCAATACATGTAAAATGAGGAGGAAGATGTAAGATAATGCCTTTAGTGGAACAGAATTATTCTTAAAAGACACTGTTCAGAAAATAGCATAAGACAAGACATTTAAAGGAGATTTATGAACCAAACAGCACCTGGCCATGAGCTAAGAATCCAGCAGCTGTGGGGCAAACTGACACTGCAGAACAAAATTTTGTTCTTTTTACTGTGTTCCAGCACTAATTTATAGTGCTGTAGTTCATCCACTAAGCAGAAAACAATCAGGCATAATAGAAGACCAAAAAGCAGCTGTATCAGTCACACAGATTCTCCTGACCTGAACTGGTTGTACAAACTAGTGAAAGGGCTGGTCCCTTTTCTTTTTATGTAGCAGCTGGTGATTCTGACTCTGTGCTGCATACTGGGGCTACTTTTAGGAGATGGGGACTTCTATCTCAACATTTCAGGTACCTATCCCATGCCAATGAGTATGCACTTGAAATAAATAACCAATATATTCCTCAAAATTAAGTGGACAAAACCAAGAGTTTTACAACAATCATTTAGGAACACTCAAAAACAGAAGCATTATCTTCAAAGTTCTCATTTGGAAAGCATCTCAAGGAATGTTTACCAAAGCTTTATGAATAAAACCAAGGTCCTGTCTTAGCTGTAGCTATCTGGCAGATGCTAATACCACGCTAATATTCATGCTTAGCACTATTACAAATATGGATCAAGTCAGCTAGGAACCTCCAACAACAGAGATGGTCTACTGAAGGCAGAACTAAGGCAAAGCAAGACATGAGATTTAAGCATCTGAAATCTTCTAGCATTTCTCCAGAAAAGTGAATCAGGGGAACCAAAGTCACGTTTCATTTACGTAAGACGTACGTTTGAGAGAGTCCTATCCTTAGAAGGCTAGAAGTGGTTTGGTTTAGACTATTTCAAAAGGCATAGTAGTGGAACACAATCTTCTCTTATTTGATTGCTTTTAATCTTTAGATAAATTAAAAGCATCTCTGGTTAAATAAAAAAAAAAAAAGAATCCCAAACACATTGCATATGTGCATCTCAAAGGTTTGACAGAGTTTCTGCTATTTAGTACTCAATACCACACAGTGAGCACAGTCCTCTCAGAGAATTACTATACCTACAACTGCATCTATCAGCTAGGGTTGGTTTTTTTTCATATATACATATAATATATTATTTATAGTCAACTTTCAGGTAAGTTCCAAAAATAAGTTAAATGAAAAATTAAAAGCAAATTTTCTGTTAAGACCAAAAGCAAACAGCACTTACAACTCATTTTCTTTAAAACAACAGTAAACAATATGCATTTCTGCAGTATCACTAAGTTGGGAGAGCTGAAAAAATACCCCAAAGCAACAACAACAAACAACAACAAAACAAACCAAAAAAAGCCAAAAACTCACAAACCTGCTTTAACAAGGAACTAGTGTTCTGCCTTGCAAACATCTGTGTTTAATCTGTGTAGAATTTGTAAACAAGATGTTGGGCCTTTAGACATAAAGGCAAAAATGCTTTCCTTTATTATGGTATTTAAAGGCTATCATTTAAGAGTTTGTTTTTTAATAGCTTGTCATATATATAATAAAAACAAGTATTTGTACAAAGATGCAGTTTCTTTTAAAAAAGCAGATCAGTTGAGTGTTTCATACTTTAATATATAAACTGAAACATATGAAAGCTATAAAAACATTAATGTGTGCCATGTATCAAACACGTAGCTTCGTATTTTAATGCTTACATGTGGAGATTAAAAAAATTATCACAATGGAAATTTTACTTTCAATTATCATAAACAGATCAAAATACAGAGTAGAAACACATCATTTCTGAAACTCAACAATTAGCATCACTTACTCTCTCAAACATCAGCTGGGCTCAAGTTGTACACTGTAAGCATAAGCTAACATTCTACCAATGAAAGCGTTACAAAATGCATTAAGAGAAAATACTGCCAGTAAATGAGTATCTCAGTCTCTTCTTTTACTTAGTAATTCTTCTTTTAAAAGGCAGTTTGAACTGGTTTTATAAGGTTGGGGTTTTTGCTGTTCTGCTATCAAAGATCTTCTTCAAACCCGTCCTGTGAACAATTCAGCCACATTACAACAAAACAAAAAGACAAATAATAACAGACCAGCTAATTTTAACATTTTAATAATCATAATTCCCCAATGCTGTTCTTCCACTCTGCACAGGGAAATCGTTTTATTTGGCACATTAAGGATAAAAAAGCCAAAAAAATGAACTGAAGTTTACAAACCTCCAATTGAATATCATTGTTCCAAGTTCATTGTTCATCAATGTCATGGCAAAATTAAAAACAAAAAAACACACGCACAACATAGGGAAAGGTCCTCCAATGATCAATATCATCAGAGCCTCGTAGCAGAAACAATATACATACATTAATGTTCAAACCAGAATCGGATTGCTAGGAATCTCATCTCAAGTCCTGTTGTGCTCTTACTTACAGTGTGTAAATCCTCACTATGTGGCAAGGAGGCTTTGATGAACGCATTTCACATTGTATAATTTTCTCTTAATCTCAAGTTTGAATGCAGATACTTAAATATCTGTAAAGTCCTGTAAACTCTGGCTGCTTCCCAGTCGTCTGCACCAGCAGCTCCCCAGGCAGCTCTGTTTCACTCTAAGTAGTGTCTCACACTGTGGTGTCTCCAAAGTCCTTGTTCCAGCGAATGTACGCTTCCAGGGTCTGAGGGCTCAAACTGCGCTTGATCTTCTTCAACGATTCTGTGAAGTCTGACAGTTTGATATTTCTCATCTAAACAGAAAATGAAAGACATCAGGAGTCACAAGTGGTTTATGTACTTCTCTTTATTCAACAAGTATTGACTATTCACTTTTAACAAAACACATTCTACAAGTGCTGCATCTTGATGTAAGAACAAAATTTTTTTACAGTGAGAGCATTTATTGCAACAACCCCCCAAGAATGTGGTAGAGTCTCCATTGCTGGAGGTTTTGAAGATATGACTGGGCAGGGTGCTAAATAATCTCATCTAAGTTCTCTTTCCCACAGAAGGATGGACCAGGTGATCTTTTAAGGTCTCTTCCAGCCAGGGGTGTTCTATTATTCCATGACCTGATGCAAGAGTCTTTTAATTTAAGACTACCAGTATTTACCATTTTTAATAAACTAACACTTCCTAATAGTGAGATCTGCCTTGTTACTCAATAGCTCATGGGACTGTGTCATTTACTTCCTGTTTCAGTAGGTGGTGTGAGTTGGTGCATATGAGAACACCACAACAAATCATCCCAGATGCTGTTATCCTCCTGCAACAAATCCTTCCAGCTTATAGCTTTAGCCCCGACCTCAGGCTAAACACAAAAAGCAACTGAGAAATTAAGTTTTGCTTCATTTTTCCCTGTGTAACCGAGGCTTGCACACACACCTGAACAGAAACTTTTGTACATAGGACCAATCACCTCTTTTTTTTTTTTATGTTTACAGCTGCAGTTTGTGGTCAGGAGTTTAATATTTTTCTTTATGATGGTCCATGTGCATGAATGCAAGTATTATACATATATATGCACAAATTTGTTTTAGGTTCTCCCTAAGGTAACCTAAAGATGGGGTGGAGGGGGTAGAATTAATTTCACATAATACTTCTGGGAATGTTCTTGGGAAGTAACACTATGAGAAAATAAAAGCCAGGCCTCTGACATCATCAGCTAGGTAACAAATACTGCAGTTCAGTGTGAAGGAAAAGACAGGACAGTCAGCTGAAATGAATAGCAGACTTACTAACAGAAAAAGAAGTGCTCTGAAGCCTGAAAGCCAACAAACTACTTACGAATCTCAGACATCTGAGAACAGATCTTCTCAATCTCTAGTTCTAAAGAATTTTCTTTAATGAAGAAGTGATTGAAAAGGATAATATCCCCAAAAATGATCCTATTCTGTATGATATGACACATTAAAAAGGGACCTTAAAAGTTTCTAGTGAGAAAACATTCTATTCAAAGGGGAAAATACAGCTGCTAGAACAGCTTACCTCACTGGCAGACATGTTCTTCACTTGTTCTGGTTTTAATTCTGTAAAAAAAAAGATAGATGGGTGAGTTTCATAAGAAAACTTTCATCACTTCTGACAACTAAAACACGTAAAAGCACTTCTATTCTGGAAAAAAGACCCTGCAGCTAAAAATTACACCTTTCTGCCTCAACACAGTCTCCTGCACAGAAATGTACATGGTGTTTTTGCCTCTTTCTTCCCCATTTATCAGCTCCTCAACCAGGCTGCTCCCACGCTCAGTTATTGCAGATGCAGCACAAAGTGGTAGCAGAATTATTCCTTCTTCCTAAAGCACACAAGCCAACAGAGCTACCTTCCCCATATTATTCATGGTATCCACAAACTCCCTACTGAATTTCAGGAAACAGAAGGTACAGTCAGCCAAAAACACTGAAATAAAAATCAGGCAGGGCACATCACAGTGCTTCTTGCCCTATGCTGTACTCATGGGATCTAAACACTCTTGTATCAGTCACTAATTTTTTTTTGTGTGGTTTGGTTTTGATTTTTTTTGTTTTTACTTGCAATGCTCTCATGATATCAACACGTACCAGCAAACATTTTGCTACGAGGGTACAAGAAAAAGTATCTAGGCAGGATTGGTAAGGATGATATCACAAAACATTTTCATAAATATATTGTTTTAGATGGAATACAGGAGCAAGTGAAAGAAATGTGTTGCACAGTCTCTTCTTGAAATGGACTTGCGTGTGAAGTGAGGTGTCAGTAAAGTAAAGCCTGCATACCTAAATGCATACATTATTAATTACACCACTCTAAATAAACATATTCAAATTCTTAGGAGACATGATGTCTCTTATGAGAGCCATTTAATGCACTTCTGTTTCCCAGTTTTTATGCAGGATTGTGAAAGATGTGCTTTACAAATTCAGCAGCTGAAAGAAAGTGAGTAAAAAACATTACATTCCAACAGCTGCCTTCCAAAGAGATAGTGCACTGGCAAAAATGCATGCTATAGGATTAAAAAAAATAATAACACAGACACACCCACAAAACATGAACAGACCTCTCCTCCCCATAAATAATTTAAGAGAGTTGCAACAATTTTTATTTACACATATTACTGAATTTTACAGAACACTTCTGCTCTGCCTGCCTTCGGTACCTTTCTGTCAAGTAGGACAATGTGTCTACAAATGGAAAACTAACACCAAATATTCACAAGCTTTTCTACACAAAAATCCTGCTACTGATCTCCACTAAACAAGATCAGTTTCCTCAGATGTGGCTACTGGACACACAACTAGCTAGTTAAACAGAACAAAGAGGAGGTGATGGAAAAAAATATTCACATTAAAACCGTGGGTTTTTCACAGTTGGACATGTCAGAGAAAGAACAAATTAAGTAAAACTCTAGTTCACTCACAGTTGTCATCTGGATCACAAGAGTTAAAAATATAAAAAGCTATGCCACTCAAACTATCTATCTAGATATCTAGAAAAACCTCATAAAATTGCTTGTTTCAGTTTTTTTTCCCTTGAAAGACTTGAAAGAGATTTGACCTATTTATAAAGACAAGTAATGCAATCAGCAATTGCTATTCAAGTAATAATTTAGCTACAACAGAAGTGACACCAGCCTCAGAAAGACACTAGTTAAAAACCCTACAAATCAGTGAGAAATACTTCACACTGCTTTTCTCCTAGGAAACAAAAATTTTCTGTTTCATATGGTGAGATGCTGAAGAGTTTAGTCCAAGTAAGTCTTACAAAGATGCTGTTATGAGGAACTGACTAAAATCCAATGTAAAAAGTTAAATTTCAGAGATTTGAGAATTATAAAGATGCAAGAATGTAAGAACTCTAATGTCAGAACCTCAACAAAAATCTCTGCAGCTTACCTCGAATGGGGCCTAGTGCTGCATCCTTCGCTAGTGCAGTTAGGTCACTTCCAGAGTATCCATCTGTCATTCTTTGTCAAAGGAAAAAGGGGGGTCAAGGAGGAAGGAGATTAACCAAGAAATCTGCTTTAAACCACATCAATTTAATTGCAGATAATCAAAACATTACATATTCAGAGGAAGTATTACTCTGATGTTACTTTGCAAGTTTAATAAATCAGAAGTGCATTCACTACAAATAATCTATATTTCACTGTAAGTGATCTTTCACAGATTAAATTTAAAGTACAGATATTCAAGTCCCAGTAATAATTTTTCTAATTCTAGGAGAAAAATAAAAGGTAGCAACTAGGATTTGTAGATGAATACAATGTAGATGAATATAAATGTAGATGATCCCAAGTGCACATTTACTATTTCTGTTAGGAGAATTCTGTACCAGTTTATTGACACTTGTCAATTGCAGTAAAACTAAACCTCAACTGTCCTGTCTCTTTCAATCCAATCAGTAAAATGAGAAAAACTAATACCACGTGTTTATTATGCTACAAAGTGAACTGAAAGGAAGGTACATTCTGCTACCCACTAGAGCTGGTTTGTTTTATAAACCTGGCAGATCATCCAAATCCTCAGAACTACATGGTAGGGACTAAAAAAAAAAGAAAAAAATCAAACCAAGGAGCCAAACTCAGTGAGAGCTGTTCCAGAATAAGACTTAATATCCAAGTTAACCAATGAAATACTTCAGAGAATAAAGGCCTCCACTGAACCAGGAACCCACCAACACAAAATGCCAACATAAGTGAAAATGAGTAGTATAGGTCACCGAAAGGAAAGTTTAAAAACAAAAACACCACCCTTGTAGAGCAGTGGCTAGCTGCAGCAACAAGAGCTTAGTCTTCTGGAGATCATGAAGCCTGTTATATTTTATAGAAAAAGTTGCAGAGGAGCAAAGGAACACAAAATCATAAAGGATGATTCTCTCTTTCAAAACAAAGATGGAAAAAGAAGCAGGCAGGAAGCTCAGTACATTTTCTCTAAACCCTTTAAAAAGGTGTACTCAAGCTGCATTTGTAATTTGGTTCTTATATTTGGTCCTAGAATACAGGACACTGACTGTGTTTTTCCTCCAGTTAGCTATTATTGCAGCCTAAATGTGGCCTGAGCTAACAACCTTCAAGCACAGAGGGAATATATTCACTTGGATTACACATCAACTTCTGCAGCATTACTGAGAGGCTGACAAATGCTACATCCAAGACTCTACTAACCTCGGGTGTACTACCACAAAGAGAAACAGACTGAAGTACATCCACTTGCCTTTCTTTGCTATCTCATGCTCTGTTTTCACTCCTTCCTGCCTTACCTGCTTTTCAGTCTAGTCTACCACTTCACATCCATTATTAGATTTAGGTGACTAACAGCAGTACTGTGTCCATCTCAATGATGGAAAACAGAAAACCACACAGTTTCATAACAGGAGGGAAAAATTAACCCACATTTTCCTAATCAAATTTGGGAGTGAAAAGAACCTAAAATTATCCAGTGCTTGCTCTGTTACGCTGGTAATACATTCAGCAAGCCTAGTGAGGCACTAGAAAAGAGAACTTGCCTTTTATTTGAAATGAATGCCAAGTGCAAAACTGGTGCTATCTTTTTGCATCAGGGAGGAGAGCTGGACTCCTTGAGGGGTGGGTGGAAAGAAGCATCCTCCTCCCTCCTCCTCAAGGGAAAGAGCTGATGAGCATGTTTAAACAACAGAAACCTGACTGGGTGTATCCTATGTATGTATATATAAAAACACTTCCATACAGCCTGACAGGGAACCATCTTCCCCAAATGCATGCAATTCATGTTGTCACTGTTGGATGATTTCCATTAGTTACATTCTGAATGAATTAAACAGCCTGAATGAATGTAGTAGAGGAATATATTTATTTAGCATGGTTACAAAATACTTACCTAGCTAGTTGAGCCAACTCTTTTTGGGTTAATGGACTTCCTTGCTTGCTTAGAAGATTTTTTAGCAAAATCAATCTTGTCTGAAAAGAAGATAAAATTATCAGATGCAAAACTCATTTTCACGGAACACTTAAAATTGTGTTGCAAGAACAGAATTACACTTTTGTCAGTTTTGCTTTTGTGCCTCACCAGTTTAAACTTGCCTACAGCGCTTGTGCAATTAGACTGTACTCCTCAGCAGCAGAGATAAAGACTGGGTAAAAACAAGATCAGGAGCCTAGCTACTAGTATCAAGAATAACTAATTAGAGTTTCATCAAAAGTCCTGATCTCCTGTTGAACTGAAAAACATTAGGAAAATTACTTCTATCTTTTGCAATGAAACACTCTCCCTCCTTCAGCCAAACAAACATGCTCCTGTAAGTCCTACTTCAGACTTGCCCACATCTGCCAGCCTGTAAGCAACACCTCACTAGTCAAGAAATACTGAGTAGCTACCACCATTTGCTACTAGCATGAGAGAAAATAAAAAGGGGAAATACTTAAAATAGTTCCGAGAATTAATGCACAGAGTATATGGTCAAGTTAGTTCACGGAATTGTAATCATCCACAAGTGAAAGTTAAGAACTGCCTATAAGTGTCTTAAAAACATGAGTGGAAAACAAGACTTACTTCCTCGTTTGGTAAAGACACATATACCCGTTTGGTGAATCGTCTGAAAAACACCCAAACATGTATACATTGTTCACACTGTTCTGTAACTATTTAGCACAAATCTCACATTTGGTTGTCTAAAATTACTACAAATCTAACATCTGGTTTGGTTAAGTGACAAAATCTCACTTCCATCATCAAATTCTAGGAAGCAGAACTGGAGATTCTGAAGAAAACATCAACAATCAAACAAAAAATATGTACAAGCCACTGGTACATATCTGTATTACTCTTACTCTTACCTGAAGTTACAAGACTCCTCCCAGAAAGGAAACACTCTAAAGGTAGAAATATCATGGACTACTAGCAATGAAATGAAGCATCTCTTAATTTTTACACAAAAAAAGTCTTTGGAATCATTCCTTCAGGCAGTGCTGACATATCTATTTTCCTCAATCAAGAATGAAAAGAGTATAAAGTATGAGTACTTCTAACAAAAAAAAGTCCTAAGGCAAATCTACAGCAAGATTTGTAACTGCATGGGATGTCAGAAGACAATATTCACAGAGAAGACGTACTGGATTTCTGGTCTATCTGGAATACTTATCAAATTTTCTCCTTTATTCTGCCATTATGATGCAAATAACAAAAAAGCAAAATATTAAATTCAATAAATTTAAAAAAATATGACTTGATCTCAACAGGTACTACTGTTTCAGACAATTCCAAGACCATCATATTCTGCAGATGCACCTCAAAAGAAAAGAGTAAAGCCCCTCTTTGAGAGGTTAAATAATTTGGCCTTGCTGAACAGCTTTTACTTATTACAAAATTTCATCAGGATACTTGGCAAAACCTGTTCTTCACAATGAATATCATCTTCCTGTAAATTCAGAAAAAGAGATGTTTTCATACCTGAGGACAGCATCATCAAGCTCCTGAGGCCTGTTTGTCGCTCCCATCACAAGTATTCTGTCCTCTCCAGAAGACTGCACCTATATAATGTAAGAAGGCAAGACAGCTTTCAGTTTACACAGTCTACATTAAGCAGAAATACAACAAAACCAGTTAGAGACTTGTCATGTATTCAGCACAGTGATGGAATCTTAATATATATATGTTTTGGGGGTTTTTTTCCACTATGGTAGGTGGAAATATTAAATATTAAATAATATTAAAATATTCCTCAGATAAATGTAAAGTCAAACCAGGAAAAGGTAGGGGNATACAACAAAACCAGTTAGAGACTTGTCATGTATTCAGCACAGTGATGGAATCTTAATATATATATGTTTTGGGGGTTTTTTTCCACTATGGTAGGTGGAAATATTAAATATTAAATAATATTAAAATATTCCTCAGATAAATGTAAAGTCAAACCAGGAAAAGGTAGGGGAAAAAAACCCAAAAAAAGTCTTCCTGGAAAAAACTGAGACTATAAAACGAAAAAAAAAAAAA
>VXBQ01012018.1:127534-139083 GCA_013400175.1 Phainopepla nitens
AAAAAAAAAAAAAAAATCTTTCTGATGATAAACTGCTACTCAGGAAAAGCAAAAGGCATTTTCATGTTTGAAGCTTAATGGACTTACTCCATAAAGGCAGTACAGTATTTTTCTTTTTGAGAGCACCTCTTCCCACTATTACCACCAAACAAAATAACATAACAGTAATCTAACATGCTTTATATGAACTACTGATTGGCCAGCAGGTCATATCTGAGACAACTGTCCTGAGGTGCATAATTACCCAAAACAAGTTTGCCCAACTATTCCAACAGTTAATTACTTACTAATCTTTGGTAAGTAAGATTATTTAAGAAAGTAAATAAAAGTAAACATTTAAGGTCTTACCAATAAAAATTATAGAAGGTTGCAGCTCTCTGGCTACTGCAAATAGAGCACGCACCAGTTTCTCCCCTTCACCCACCTAAAATAACAATAAACTGGTTTTGTAGAGGGTTAAAAATTTTTACAAGACAGCTAACAGAAGGATTTACAGAAAATCTTGCCAGTAACCAACCACACTCAGTCCACTTATACATATTCAGATTATCACCAGTTCAGTACATGCAATGGTATTGTTTGCATCTTAAAAGAAACACTACAACTTCTCTTATGATCACAATTGAGTTAACTGTCAAGAGATTGTGGTGCCTAAATTACCAGAGTGAAAGAGAGCTGGGACCCAACTAATTAACTTTTTAAAGATGAAAAACCCCACAATCACCCACCTGCATTACAACCAGTGCCACTGCTGAGCTGCAAAAACCTTTGACATGGATTTATCACAAGCACAAAACAAATTCTTTTACTTCACAAGTCACTTTTTATCAACTGTGTTCATTATAGGCAAACAGTTCACCACGGACTCATCGGAAGTCTCTGGCTTTCTTAAGCCTCAATTAAAGCATGGGTATTTTTAAATCAATCTGATTTACAGCCACTACTTACATATTTTGAAGTCAGGCTCGCTGCGCTGATGTTAAAGAAAGTAGCATTTGATTCTGCAGCAACTGCTTTGGCCTAGGAAAGGGAGGAAAAACAGAAGTACTTTTAAAAACTATCTTATTGAAGATAGTTCTCTGCATCTGTAGTGACCACTCACGTCCTGATGGACAGTTTTGAAAACTCCTATTTCTTCAAAGGGAGCACCTTGTAAATGGTGCAGAAAACTTCTGTCCAGGCCAATTATAAATGAGAATGGCTATGCAGTCAAACCAACAGAGAAATTTCCAGACTCCCATAGACCTCTCTAACCCCATTAGCTCCAAAGCCAACTACAACTTGCTTCCGAAAGAGTGAAATTCAATTTATTCTGAATAGAATTTCAATTTATTCTGAATAGACATCTAAGCCAGTTTTAACTCATTTAGGGTGGTGATTTAAGGCATCAGTTGGATCAAATCACATAAAAAATTACAGTGGTTTTTTTCCCTCCTTTATCTATGCAAAAGCTGTTTTCAGAGGAAAGCTAGGAAAAATAATCAGTTGGAATGCTCATTCAGACTACCAACTTCTTTAACAGTTTCACCATATTCAAGAAATTATGATTCCCTGGTTATAGAGTCTAATTTTAGTGATTAGCAATTATATTCCAGTATGTCAAACATAACAGATGAGCCTACATGAGCTGCTCTACATTCCCACTCGTGCACTTGAGAGCTGCTGCAGCTCCAGAGTCAGCAGAGACTGTGCAGCTGCAGCCACACCACGAGGTCAGGACGATGTGCCCGGCTCAGCTGCATCAGGACACTCCACGTCCCCCGGCTGATGCACAGCCACGGGGCTCCAGCTCCCTGGCTCTAGCACATTAGGCTGAGGAAAAAAGCTGCAGCTAGGCAGTTCCACAGCCCTTACACGCTTTGCACAGCAGTGTGCAACTGAGACAATCCCTTTTTTTGCTACTGCGCTCCCTCCCCATTTCCATAATGTACTTCTAGTATGTTTCAGTGGAGAGAGAATTTCTGATTGATCACAGCTGTACAAAACAATTAACCCACTTCCTTTGCTCTCTCTGAAAATAAAACCTGGACTTGCTGGTTTAAGTTTTAAAATATTACTTGTCATAATGAAAATAATTAAAGAGAACAGTTTAGCAATTCCCTCCATAAAATCCAAGGTTAAGAACAATTTTGCATTTTTATATATAAAATGACACCATAATATATATTCTGCAAAAGTGTACAATTTATTAGTCCAAGCCCCAAACTCAAAGCCATCCCCTGTGGTTACATTTTAAGCCCACCAACTCATGAATGAAGTCATTTTCTCACCAACATTGTCTTCCCATTTCCTGGTGGGCCAAACAGCAATAAACCACGTGCAGGAGCTCTCAGACCTGTAAATAACTGAAAAGGACATCATCCTAAGTTATCATCAAAGACCTGAATAAAATGCTGCTTTACCTTTGTAAGAGAATGGTTTAAGACTGAGGACACTGGCTAGCACTGATAGTAACAGTAGCAGTGAGTGCCAAAACAGTACAGGCTTTGACAGGACTACACTCTGTTACTAATTTGACCTAATGCACACCACTATTGTTTCCCACAGAACAGCTAAATTATGTTGTAATTGTTCTCTGCCTGGATGCACTGTGAAAGCAGTTTAAAACACTTTCCACAAGACAAACTAGTCTATCAAGTTTAAAGCATCAATTCCAGTTAAAAAGGGAGTAATGCAGGTATACAGTAGGAGAGCTAAAGGAGTGCTCTTACTAACTCCATATGGAAGAACTCCTTCATCTTTCCTTATTAAATGAAACTTGAGAAGACAAGCTTTCAACAAAGTGATTTATTTCTTAACAACCACCTACTCTCTCTATGCTACTGATAGTCATCTCCTCTCTCTCACTTTGCACTAGATTGATCTTTCCTACTCTATAAAATTGCCTTCACCATATGTAGCATCACAGTAAGCAAGTCTACAAATTCTCCCAGAATACATAACTTTTAGTTATTACTCTTGTCTGTTTTCTCTAGCACTTTCAGAGTTTCTCTTTTAGTCTCACACTCACCCCTCCAAATAATTCCAATGAACAAGCAAAAGCAATAGGAGGGTATCTCATAAATATCCCACATGCAAACAGCATTGTTGGCAGGCATTTCTTTCCACAATATCCATGACAATGAACAGCTCCATTACCAGGCGTTGTACTTCTGTCATGACTGACCAACAAGTCATTTCATCATCCACAACATTTTGTTTGTGCTTGACTCCGATCCCTAGGACTAGTTACCCAAGTATTCACTGAGTGATTCCAGTGTTTCTGTTTTCCATGCTGCATACCACCATGCACATTCTTTGTCTGACTTTTGTTTGAAATAATTCTTGGGGAGTTCCACCATTTTCACACAGCCCAGATCAAATCTATAACTCTTCCTCACCTTGATCATCACCTACAGTTCAGCTGCACTGACATTTATTACTGAGATACATAAAGCTTTTCAAGTTTTTTGTTAACAGGCTAATTATACTGAACATGGTCTGAACTAACTACTGGCATTTCATTAGCATCTCACCACTGAAATGGTTGCAGCCAATGTTTCCTGCTAATGTACATCAACTTTTGCTCCCCTACAAAAATACCACTGGCTTGTTAAATATGAATTTGAGTTCAAAACTCATTTAGATTAAAACTGAACTAGTGTTAATTTACTAAGTATCCCCCTATAGTTGCCAAATCTACTGTATTCATTGACAAGGAATAAAACCAACCCTCTCTACTTCCCAGGAAAGTTTAAAAATCAATGAGATTCTCTGTCCTTATTACATCTCAAGCTACACCAAGGTCAGGCCCATTGCTAGCTACAGTAACATGAGACAACCTTATTGAAGATACCACATTACTGGAAAAGCTACCCCAAGTCTCCCATCTCCAAGTCCTTCCTGCCCAGCCCACAGTATTGGTGTCACTGAACACACTTGACATACTATTGCCCTGTAGTAATAGGGGTGCTATAATGACATTTTCCTTCTGCATAACAACATCTGAGCACAAACATTTGTTGCTAAAGCTTTGTTCTCCTTACAGCTCGTATTCCTGTGATGCTATGCCAGGTTTAGGGTTTCTCCCCTATGCTGCTTCAAAACCAGCAGCTACCTTAAGGGGAAAAGCACAGCAACTCCAGTCACCTGTCCATGTAATAAATGTGACCCACAAGCAAACAAAGAGTACAAACAGCAATTTTTCTTCAATAATCATAAAATCATAAAGCAGAGCTGGGTTGGAAGGGACTTTGAAGATCATCTACTTCCAACTTCCCTGTCATGGGCAGGGTCATTTTCCTCTAGAACACACTGCTCAAAGCCCCTTCCAATCTGGCTTCGGACAACTCCAGGATGAGGCATCCATACCTTCTCTGGGCAACCTGTTCCAGTGTCTCATCATCCTCACAATGAATAACTTCTTCCTAATATCCAAGTCCAGACCTACTCTCAGTTTGAAGCCATTTTCTCTTTTCTATCACTACCTGCCCTTGTTAACAGTTCCTCACCAGTTTTCTTTTAGGTCTCCTTCAGGTACTGAAATAGTGTAGTAAGGTCAGCCTGGAGCCCTCCTCTTCTCCAAGCTTAACAACCCCAATTCTCAGCCTTTCCTTACAGGAGAGGTGCTCCAGCTCTCTGATTATCCAGCTATTCCTCCTCTGGACTTGCTCCAATAGGTCCATGCCCTTCCTGTGCTGGGCACCCCAGAACTGGACGCAGCACTCCAGGTGGGGTCTCACAAGAGCACTGAAGGAAATCATTGCACACCATTTCCTCAAAAGGACTGCAACTTATACTAAGTTCATTTAGAAAATGACCAATTTAATTTTTTCTTAAAAGCAGCTCAGAGAATTCCAGTAGCATGCAGACTAGGCCTGAATCTAGGCAGCCACAGTAGTTGAGGTACCATCTATGATAAATAAAAGCCTAAAAGATCAACCTCCATACAGCCAAGTAAAGAGGAAATCTGCCCTCAAATGTTTTACATCTCAGTGTATTTGTCTGTTCACTACACATCCTTGCATCCTCTCCATCTGTGAATAAACTATTCAGTGTTTAACCAACATCCTCACAGAGAGGATGACCACAGTAACAATAATGTTTTTCCAATCAGATAGTGTCACGACCTAATTTACCTATACAAATCTCTCCCATTTCACCCTTCCAGCTGTGGGCTTTGTCCTTTACATGGCCATATAGGGTTGGAGACACAGCTATAGCTATCTGGAACAGTCAGCCTGACAAACGGTGAGAAATTTTGTTTGTTTGCTTTTGCTGTTTGCTTGTTTGTTTATGGGGTTGTGAGGGTGTTGTGGGTTTTGTTTGGTTTTTTAGGGGTTTGTGGTTTGCTGATTTGATTTGGGCTTGGGTTTTTTGAGGGCTTTTTTTTTTTTTCTTGCTCCAGTCACTTTCTGCAACATGGATTAACCAGAAGACAAGGAATTTCATGATAGTATTCTAACACATAAATCCTATATTCTCCTTTTTCAAGATGGCTAGGACCCCACAGCTACCCGTAGCAATCATAATCAGTAAAGACAGGATTCAAGAATCATCATTTCATGTGTGAAGCACAGTACATTTCTTTCATCCTGTCACAGATTGATAACAATACCCAGCTGCTTACCTCAGGTCTGAGAGAAGGAAGGATAACAATTTCTTGCAAAGCTTGTTTAGCCAGCTCCTGCCCTGCGATATCATCAAATTTGACAGCTGGCCCACTAACAAAGAAATGGAATACTAATTAGTCTAACAATGAGATACTCTTTCAGCTGCAGCTGACTAACTTAATGCATTTGATTATTTATACAGAACTCTGTTGAGAAAATCTACAACTTATATTGTTAAGTATTTTAAAACATCCTTTTGCCAAAGTTAACAACAAAAAAAAAAACCATCCAAAGAATCCTCAAAAAACCCCAACAAAGTAGAAGTACTAATTTCATTCGAAGTGGACCAAGATTGTACTGAATGCCAAAATGATTTACTGGATTGAAAAGCCTACTTTTCTTCATACTTACCTATCAACAACTTCATTTAGAATAAGATTAGCAAGATTGCTGTCCACATTTCTAAATATCTTTGTGTCTTTCTTTTTTCGAGGAGCAGTGGTAGGAGTAGAAGGCTTATTTGTTCTGCTGTTTTTAGGCACGGCCTGGAGAGGGGGGAAGAAAAAAAAAACCAAAAACCCCAGATTAATACTTTGAGAGTGCAGTGTTAAACAAAATAAGATCTACATTTCATTTGCTCCAGTAAAACAGTGTATAAATATCCAATATTCTAATGCTGTATTTTGCTACAAATCATACTATCATACTAGTCAGCCAGGAGTAGAATATCTTAGGCTCCAGTGGCAAAGAGTCTTAGGTTTGAGGTTTTTTTGTTTGATAATTAATTTATTTAACTACAGTATTTTCCCCCAGCATACTCTGGAAATAAGCATCACAAACCATCTCAGGTTCTCAACACCTATAAGCAAGAATTCCTACTGTCATACTTTGTAAGAGGCCACTTAAACTCTTCATATTATATTATAGCAGCAATAATGTTTTAACAGCACAATTATGTTCAGTCAATTCTGCTCTTTATTCTACTTTATTGGGTAATAAGATGGAAGGGAAAAAGATGGATAACAGAAATGCTGTGTTTTTATGTATTCTTACTACAGGACTTACTTCTGTGTTTCAGTCCCAACCTAACCATAATTAGTTTTTCATTGTGGTTGCAAAACAACCTGTGCATGCATGGACTGTTTGGAAGAGAAGAATATGTTGGGGGAAAAAAACTTTTGTAGTCCTGGAGTAAGAGGCTTTTCCCTCCATCTTTTACATAACAGAAGTAACACTTATTTTTCTTCTAGGTAACTTTCACTCAGCTCCCCATGCAATTTTACAAACAAGTAGTATTTATTACAGTGATTATACTTAAAATAGTTTTGCCCATCCACCCACCTGATGCCTTCCAATTTCTAAAATCCACTCAGCAGCATACCTCAAGAGGCCTGGCTAAAAATTTGGAGTTTCAGGTTTTTTTAGAAAACTTTCTGCTCCCACAATACTGCAATTAAGACATTAAATCTAAAGCTTCTTGTGGAATTTACACGTGATTTTTCAAGTGTATAATTCCATATTTATCCTCACTATACCTTGTGAGCTGAAGGTGTAGGATTAGGTGCTGGTCTAGACACAGATGATGATACCCCACTGTAGCTGGGCGTTCTGTGGTGACCTGAAAGGCCTGTGGATCCAGTTTTTGCAACAGTCTTTGAACGAGGAAGAGAATTACTCGTGTGTGTTAAGGGGTCCTTCTTTTTTGGAACTGCTCCACTTTCTATAAAGAAAACCAGCGTCATAAGAACATTTGCAACAGTCGTAGTTTTACCATCAACTGCAACTAGAAGATAGAATTGTTGAAACATGTAATACCACATAACAGAAGAACAACACACATTTCTAAAGAGATTCAGTGGCTTTAAGGGGATATTGACTGCTGCTTTCACCTACAGTTAAAATCTGAATTTCTAGGAGCTCTCAAAATGAACCCTAGATAGCCATCTTAGAAAAGCCAGAGTAACTTAGTCCTGTTATCACGGCAAGAACACCATCTATTCCTCAGGATGCAAAGTCTTCTGGCTTGTGTTCTGCTGTCTTCTTTCCCAAGAACTCTTAAAATTAATCATTACAATAACCCTCAAATTTCAAGCCTTTAGATTCAGAGTATTGATTCTTTAAGTGATGTTAGCAGGCAAGTTAATTGGATGCCAGCTAACATTATCTAGCACCTTCCACACAGAAGCTTCACCAAGGCATTTTAATCTGGAGAAATTACAGTAGCAGTTATACTTGCAAGTGACCATTTTCTTTCAACTTGCTTTCACTTCAGGAATCTTGAGGTGTAAGTAAATTCTGAATGGACAACTCTGAAGCAGCTTACCTTCCTACATTAAAAATTAAGTCTTAAAATATATTTAAATATCACCAGACATTCCACTCACACTACTTATTCACCTCCAGAATGAAGCAGGAAAGTCTCAAATTAGGTGACAGATAAACCTGAAATAATGGCCACAGGTCATCAAACTACAAAAAGCCATTTTGGTCCACAGTAAACGCAATAGCACTTGATGTCTACCTGTTCTCTGTATGGGATGCACAATAAATTAAAGTTCCTTGGCACAAAAATGGCAAGTGTAGAACATCAAATCAGAGATTAAGAGGTAAGAAGGTGACACAGCAAGCAGGCAGGTTGGTCAGGCTGGTTAATGATTAGAGCATAGCTTTAGATTAGGGCATTTTTTGTGATGGGAATACACTACTGGAAACTGTCTAGTTCAGTACTGTTGTCTGCGATGGAAACTATAAATACATTTTATATGTCTTTATTATATATAGTCTTATTTTATAAGGATTAAAGAGTCTTTTGATTAGGTAAGAGAAATAGGGCATCAGAGGTAAGGAAGCTCAAAATAGATTTCACCTACAAATGACTTCACTAGGATTGTAGAAACCTGCAACTCAATTTAACCTGCTAGTCTTAAGGAACAGGCCAAAGAACTCTGATTTTTAAGGAAATTAGTGACACCATGAAGAATTTTTAAGTTATAACATCGCAGTTCAATGAAAAATATTTTAAGTAAAAAGGCATCATAACTAAAAATGTTGTGTTTAAAAAAACTCAAAGTATACTTCAGTCAAACAGTATCATTGAAGGATCAATTAACTACTACTATGTTCTCAGCCTCTTTAAACATTCTGCCAGAACCACATCTCTACACAGCCTGCAGGCACCCTTAATTCAGTGAAAAAGTTTCTAAATCCCTTCTTCAGCCACAAATCTACCCTTTTTAAAGTTAGAGAAACTCTGCAGGGGTCACAGTAAACAACACAGATGTATCTATATGCAAGAAACAAGGTAACCTGAAGAATATAATTAAGTGTATTTACCTGTAGTATGTTTCTTGTTAAAACCAAATGAACAAACAAAAAAACAAAACAGGAAAAACCACCAGAACTGGCTACTGACTAAATCACAAACAGCTCCAGAGCCGGACACATTTACCTAGTCATTTGTGCACAGGAATTTCCAAGTCAAAAATTCTTTAAAATTTGGCATACTTAGTAACTTTCAAGTTCAAAAAGCAGTATATGAATCTATGAACACATCTAGCTACTCAGCACTTTGACTAGTCTAATTTAATCAAAAGCTGACACTCAGTTTGAAAAAAATGAACAGCCAAACCTCAACCTCATTTGCACAGCTGGCTCGAAGTCAACATGGGAAGGCTTCAAAAACCTAAATTAGTTTTTCTCCATGTCCTTCATCCTAACATGCTGCTCAATTATCTCACTCTCCCAAAACTACTTCCACATATCGAGAAAAATACATAGATACTGCAATTCTGAGGGTCATAAAATTGCACTGGTAAGGAGTATTTTAGCAAGCTGGAAACAGAAGGGAGGAAAGAAGGGAAAAGAGACAAGGTTTAATACAAATTATGATTTACTCTAACTGCACCTCCAGGACTCAAGACTGTTAAGTTTACACATTTTGTTGTCAGTCCTGATGGGTAGCACATAAAGAAGCACTGATGAACAGTTCCTGAATGTAGTTCTTTGTTGGATGTCAATTCCAGAGGGAAGCTTCATTTTATATACAAATTTTCATTGAAGTAACAAATAAAAATGTTATCAAATGGTTCAGAATTACAGTTTATCTAAAGTTTACCTATTTCTAAAGCACGAGGTGTTTAAGAGAACATCACATGTCAGACAGTTCCTACTGTTCCATTATGCAAGAGACAGATTTTGCCATAACAAATGCAAAACCCTCCAAACACATTTCTTACCCATTTTTATTTGTTATCTACTGAAAGACTGGAAAGACATAGCAAGTGACTTTATTGCCTTCATAATATCTCCAGAAGCCTTTTACCAAATGTTTCACTGTTCTGTTCAAAACAATAAGGAAGTACCTAAAACATGTTCTAATCACAAAGAAACACCATGGAATTTTTTTAAGTGTATTTGAAGCACTGAATAGTTCCACTGTCTACTTCATCTATACTTGCAGGATGGTAATAGATGCTTATCAGTTTGATTTTACTCTCTAATTCTGGACAGAATAACTTATTTTATAGCTCCAGGCTAACACCACTGGATTACACAGACATAATAGCTGTCTGGGCCTGAAAACATCCCTGCAATTTTAATCTGCCACCCAAATACACACACAACACAAATTACAAGCAAGCAAGTAGCAAAATTTTGTCTGGGGTTTTCTGTTGGTTAAACTGTGATAAGCTGCAGACACAGGTGCCTAATTTCAGGCTCCCTTACACAGAGAAATGTTAAAAGTTATTATATAATATAGATACTTAGTATACTAAACTGGTTTTAAAGATAAAGTACAAATACATTTGAACAAATCTAAGAGAAGCTTGATTATATTAAATACCTGGAAATGCAAAAACAAAATTATGCAGCTGTAGTTAATTTATTTAATAAAACAACATCCTTAATATTTCTAAAAAGCAAACCCATTATATTTTCTTTTCTGCATTTAAACCAGATTGAAGTACATGTCAATAAACAAGCTTCTACTAGTCTCTAACTTCTTAAGCATCCAAAAGAAAATTTAAATTCAAATTAACAGCAGCAATTCCAGTACTGAAGAACAATTTCCAGACCTTAGTTGTGACATCTTAAAAATCATCAGGGGATATTCCTCAGAAATTCCCTACATCTGCCTATTGATAAGTAATATAAAGGGACTAAAACAAGTTATTGTACATGGTCTGTGGACACCAAGTTGGAATAAAAATCCACCAGTCTAAAATTATCTGTAACTTTATGTATGTAGTTTCATTAAAACAACAACAACAACACCAAAAAAAAAAATTTAATTGCTGCTTTAAACTTGCAGCAATTATAAGACTGATCATTATTCAGGATCAGCATTCACAACAGCCCCCAAAATTGCAACTCTTCAAAAATTCAATTCAGATTGTTCAAATAGGTAGATGCAAGTAATAAAAACTACTTAACAGAAAGCTCCAGCAACTAAGGAGGACATGCTGCATGTTTTCAATGGTAGGACAGTTACAAGCCAGGAATTACAGCTGTTCTCCTTTCTGAACTGACAGAGCCACATCAGTCAAAGATCTGTTTTTAGCAGCATAATTTGACAAAAGCAATTTTATTGCTACTTGTTCTTCTACGTGGGGAACTCCTTCAAAAACTTCAGTATTAAAAATAGAACTTTTGCACCATGACAAACATTGCCAGTACATGTCTACTATTAAAGACAGGCCAGCAACTCCTTCCACGTGAGAACTGAGATAAAATACTAGCTAGCTGCACAGTATTCATGTTGAGGTAATAGAAATGTAATGCTCTCTCTGGCCATCCATCATGCTGAGATTTACACATAAAATGGTATACATTGGAATTGCTGTAATACTCTAAGCATTGTATGACTAGTAAATGAGCTCATAAAACTCAAACTCTGCCTTTGGCAAATCTCCTTCCCTAGCTTGTTTAAAAAAAAAAAAAAAAAAAAAAAAAAACAGT
>VXBQ01012018.1:139097-151818 GCA_013400175.1 Phainopepla nitens
AAAAAGAAAACAACAGTCCACAATGCAAAGGAAAACAAGCACATTTGAGGGGAAAAATATAGAAATATAGGTAAATTGGTTTACATCAAATTCAAGACTGCTGTGAGAAGAAGAATGACTAATATTAAATTGATATTTCCAAGTAAAGGTTTGGGTCAAGGCTACTTGTTATTACCCTTTAGACAAGTTTTACTGCACAGCCCTCTGCAACTGAAGGGAAGGCAGTACCACTGCTATGAGGTCCTGAAAACCCTCAGCACAAATCTGGATGATAAACTTTCAAGAAAAATCTCTGGCTATTCACATAAGTTTGGAAGCCACAAATGTTGAGGACAAGGGATAGGTAGTCATTTGTGTTAGAGTCAAGTAAATTGGTCAGGAAGGCTAACCCAGTTAGTATCTTTAGAGAACAAAGAATCTCAAATCAGTAACACTTTGGAAATATAAAAAATGTGCAACACAGCTGTGATAATAGAATCTGACACAAAATTATGAAGCAAAACATCTGTAAATACTTTGGCCTTTAAAGGCAAATAAAAGAAAGCAATCTAATTTTAGACCAATGATGGGCAAAAAGACACTTTGTTTATGTTAAAAATTAAGAATTACCATGTTTCATACATCATAAAATCCTGAACTTTTTAAAAGCCCAACCTGATTAGGCAACAGGGCAGGCAATACTTTCCACAGACAGACAACTAAGCTTATGCCAGAGCCCTGTGGTTCAACACCTCTGAAGTACCTCTACCTCCTCAAGTGGAGACAACAGTCCTCTCATCTGAAGTAGCCTGCAAACTGATTTTGCAGTTTTCTAAGAAATTCTTGTCATCTACTTTGTGTTTTTAAATTATTAGAGGTGTCCATATGAAAACACTGTTTTAGACGTACAAATGAAGAACAACAGCAAGATGATTAGCAGATTGAAGCATAACCACCTTTTTACACTGCTTTTAAGAAAAAAATCAATTACTAGTATAAAAAACACTCCCTCACCCCACACCCCAAAAAGACAGAAAAAGCAAGCACAAGAGCATAGGCATCAGCCATTTAAGAAATCCAGATGCCTGTTACCAGCCTGACTTTCAGGGCTTGAATATATCAGGGATCCCACAGCTGCAAACATTCAATACTTTGGGTAATGCTTGGACTTCCACAACTTTACACCTTGTTTATGGACAAAAAGTTTATTTCTGCTATTTTAGTAAGTTTGGTTCAGTCTTCTGGGAAAGGATTGAAACAATGTTCTTTGACAAATTCAAGAGCTGCTGTCAATCCCCCCTCATTTCAATTGCATATCACTTTCTTGATGTAAAAATCCCCTGAAATATAAAGTTGCTTAATTCATATTCACAATATCATAAAGGAAGAGCTAATTAATGTAGGCACAACATATAACCTATATATCCAACACTGACACTTTCTAAAACAGCTTTAATGTAATTCCTTGAAGCATATTACACGAGAAATATTTTCTAAAATGTTGCCTTAGTAAATAAATTTGAATTCTAGGACAGTCATTGTAAGAGAAAACTGAATACTACAAAATAAAACAGTGTTGTCAAAGCCATGGAAAGGATGGAATGTATTTTATACAAAGCCTTTAAAAACAGAAATAGAAATAATTTTATTTTAAAGCTGGTGGGGCCAGAACATAGCATTGCATTATTTTGCCTTGTAATACACCAGGAACTGAGAGACATCCCCTCAATAGGTGCTGGTAAAACCAAACCCACCTGACTGGAGATGTCCATTGCGGCATGCCAGGTTAGTACTGTCATTATAGACCTCCATTTGCGGCTTGGAAATTTGCAAAACTGCCTGCAGCTTCTCTACATAGTAGAACAGAGGGGGAGGGAGGAAAAAGGACAAAATAAACAAACAAAACCAAAAAATGAACCAAGAAAATTTATGTATGTTGAACACAGAAATGTCAAGTTTGGCTTTGTTATAGTTAAAGATAAAAGGAATATTTCTATCTATTCTACACATTCAGCAAATGTGTAAGAAAATTCTGTTAGTATGAACATGACTGAAAACAGCTTTAAAACTCATCCTTTATGGCTGAGTTAATTACAACAATCTTTCCAGTCTAGTGAATGCAGTTACTTCTCAAAAACAACGTTCGGGATTAACTCAATTTAGTTTAATAAATATATATGTTGATAACACATTTCTGAAAGTCCTCCTCAAGGTGTTACTTTTGACCAGGTGCAAGGAGTCCTCACTTCTCTGCATAATAAATGTTCCACTTAAGTAGTAACAGCCAGTTAACATTTTACAGAAACCTCCAAACTTCAAGCAGAACACCATAAACACATTACAATGATATCTTTTGAGATCTCTATTTAGATATTTAATTGCCTTGAAATATAGTCAATAAAGTCATGCAAAGTGTGTTCTTTAGGAAGATTAACTTCAGAAACACCTGAATACAATATTTATAAGGCTAAAGATTAAGGAGAAAGGAGTTAACTCTGAGAAGTAATGAAGAACAGCCAAACCATAAGTCAAAGAGGTGTAAGGCTGCAAACACAAAAAAAAAAGTTAAGGACAACTTGTTCTGTGCAGCCCAGCTCCCACTCCTGCTTTTCCCACTGCAGTTAAAAACCTCTAGGCTGTACTTTTGGGGCCCTTCACTGCCTCTCCCACCTTTATTGCACACACACCCCTCTTGTTTCAAAAAGCAACCACGGTCTGTAAGGATGCAAGGCATACACTGTCCAGCTCTCCCATTCCCTCTCCTGTTTTTTTTGTTCTGCTCCCCTCACGAGAGATAACACTACCAAGAAGCTGCAAGAAAAGAGATACCAAGTAGAGATGTCCTCTGGTAATATGACAGCATATATTGCAAAAACAGACAAATTCTACAGAAGATGGGCACAATTAAGATCATAAATAACCTGGCTGGAGGAAGAAGTGCCGTTCAGAGCCTGCAGATGGTACAACCAACAAGCATGAGCACTTCCTTCCTTAGGCTTCTTTACCTGTTACAGATCTTTCTCTCATCTTTCTGCTTCATTCCTTTCTTCTTCCTGCTCCTGATCACTCACTGCTTAGCCTCCCTGAATAGTATCTTTACATCTCACAGTTAAAGTGATGGCTTAATAACATACAGTGTGAACAAGATGTGGTTTAGAATGAAAACTTGGTAGTCACAGACAAATATGAAAAGCTGAAGTTCAAGATTAGTATGTGTACACAAGGTTTACTTCATTTTAAATTGAAAGCTTTGAAGAGTCAAACAAAAAAATGTCAGTCATACAAGAACAGCCTATGAACAACCACAAGCTCTGCAACTTCCAAGAAGTTACCCTCATAAGCTTTCTTCTCCAGAAGGGTAAGGAAAGTCCTTTTAGTACGACTGACTGCAGAGTGCACTACCAAAGGAGGCAGCAGAACGGTCCACTCCCTGCCCAGTGCATGCAACCCAAATGGCAAGAGCATACAGGAAGCTTAGGAAACAAAATTAGTATTAATAGACTTCTAAGATATTAGATAATCAGCTGAGTTTTGGAGAACATTTCTGAGCTTAACAAAAAAGACTTTCTAGTGAGTGACCATAATAACATAAATTGGCTTGTGCAAGAATTCAGGGAATGCTAGTTGCTTCAATGCTACAATTTGACACTGGGGTTCTATTACAATTATCAATGCTTAGCTAGTTCCACATATTCAGGAACTCCAGAACTCCAACCAAAGGAAAAAGAAAAAATATAATCCAACTGTTGTCCACTTTCAACTCAGTCCTCTCATCACATTATCTATTGACATGTTGTTTCAGTATTGTACATAAAATTTCAAAAAGCAAATACATCACCTTTCTTTAGGGACAGTATAGCTGTAGGATCCTCTGGAATATCAAAAATAAATTAAATTGAGCTTTAAAATATTATTCCAGGGAATTACAGGATAGGATCATGTTCCATTTATATGCTTTCTCCCTGTTTTTCCAGACACTGAAAGAGTTTACAGATTCTCATTCATTATTTTACCTTGATGACACAATGCTGACCTAAATCTACTACACAAACAGCACTGCAGCCACTGTCTTATTTAGGCAACACTAGAGCTTGAGTTCAAGGAAACTAATTTCTACTACAAAAAAAAGCTACCCTGTAACGTAAGCCTGAATCAAAAAGGACCATCTCCTCCAAGAAAGTGAAATATTCCAAAAGGTGTCTATTGAAGACAGTATCTATACAGAATAGAGGAATATTAATACCCTCCAAAGAGGATACTGATGACAGATATTTGAATTACGTGTCACATACACCCTCCAACCAAAATACTGAAGCTACACTAAATACACAGGAAGGCACTTGTCGTGACAGAAATCTGGGCCCCTACAGAAAGCCTCTCTGAAACGAGACAGGTAAAACACATACATAGCATTAGAACTGAATAGTGTTGCACTGGCCATTACAGCCATCTACCTTCAGGAACAACAAGCTGCCAAGCTCTCTATATCAACTGCAGAAAACATACTCTCCTGTCATTCTAAACACATCAAATTTAATGACTCTCACACGGGTGATCCAGGAGAGACCAGGTGCGTGAAGACAATCAAAGCAAGGTTTAACCACACAACTAACACACCCTAAACCATGTCAAAATTGGGGGGCCACCACCAAATCAAATGGAAGAACTTTCAAATCCCCTGACAGCCAGCACAACCCACTATTGTCTGTCAAATGGACTGTCAAATGGACAAAAACCCCATGAGGTGACCTGAAACACACCAGCAGTCACTTCAGCTTTCAGACTGCGTCACAGTACAGCTTTAAACAGAGCAAGATACCTAACTCAGGATGAAAACAGGGCTCAAATCAGAACACCCATCATCCATGGTGGGTAGCTCCATCCTCTTCCAACATTAGAAGGCATCAGTGGTGTGATGACACAGCAGTAACAAACACACGGGTGTGATCACACATCACACTCTCCCCAGTGGTGTCATGCAACAAACTTACACTGATGTACCAACACAAAAAAACCCAAAAAAAAAACCCCAGAAACCAACAACACTGAGCAGTTTCAAGGGACGGTTGTAATCAGCATGATTTAATTTTTGCTTTCTAAGTGCTACCAATGTAACCTGCTTGACTGGATGGCATTTGAGTTAGGCAGTCTGCAGTCACACCTCCATCTAGCAAGCAGGATGAAATATTTGGTACTGTTGTCTGGTTTGTTTTATCATTTCAGCTACTGCAATAAAGGACTTGCCTATTCTGACTCAGGAAAGGGAGAAATTCCACAAAGGTAACAAACAACACTCTTATGAGACCAATTCATAGGAAAAATCACTTCATTAAACTATAATAGCTTCAAGAGCCTCATTCAACTACAAAAGGATCTTTACACCACTCAAAAACTTCCAAATATATGTTACTTTAAGTAACAGGCTAAAAGTGTGTTTAGAATGGCACATGGAGTTACATTCTAGATTACCTTAAATTTCTACAAATTCCATATGAAATGACAGACACATATAATAAAAAAATATGCTGTCAATACTTCAAAGTTGGTTAGATGGCATAAAAATATTACTCAAATAGAACCCTAATGGTCAAACTTGTAGGGATTCAAAGCCATTGAAATATCTCTCCAAACCACATCTTTTGTCTTCCTAAAGGGCACATGACTTCATTTCATGCTCCTTTTTATCCAAATTTCACTTTTAGGTACATCGTATGAAGCACATCCTCAGTAAAAATTAACAAGAACCTAGGCAGAACAAAGCACTAAACTGATAGTTTAAAAATAAAAATAAAATAAAACATTATTTTACATTGACTAACGTAATAAGCATTATTCTATCTGTTTAGCTTTCAATCTGCACTCTGAATGAGCAAACAAATAGCACTATGATCGCACACTCTGGTAGTAGAGATGAATATACTTCAACTTAAAGGGTTTTTGTGAATTTTACCCTTTGTTTCTTTTCAATCAGAACACACAAAAAAGCAACTAATCAACATTGCAAGCACTACTGAAGTAATACAAGCAAGGAAGAAGCACTACCCACAAAACACAAACACTTCAAGCTTTGAGGAACAGGAAATTTTCTTCTAGAAAGAAATTCTAGTTACTTGTCATTAGGATGTGTGCAACAAGCCATACCTTATCAAAGACTGTTAGCATGCAATCACTTGCACTCAATTGTTCCCTAGTTCACATTACCTCTAGAAATCAGCCTTTAACCCTAGTAAGTGGAAAATGTCTTTTCTCCATACACTAAAACTGTACCAAGAAACACTCATCTTAAAGCTTAGAAGACAGATGCCTCTTTCACCTCCTGTCCCCTTCAATTTGTTTAAAAAAATACTAAGGACATTAGGAACTCAAGGGAAACAAAAGGGGCTCACTTCCTTGGGTTGTCAGAACTTCCCTGTCAGTCACCAGTTAGAACCAAAGAACCACAAAGTGTAAGAGGAGAAAAGAGCTCAAGTTTTCCTGTGTGCTCTATATGCTCCTAGAAGAATGAGTTAGTAGAACTCCACACAAGAGAGGGTAAGATTAAAGCTGAGATATGCAAGTTAAAATCAAGTACATTTGTTAGTGTACCCTTGAAGAGCAATTTAAAAAATCATCCTTATTTTAATTTTACTGATTGAACTGAAAGAATTTTCAAAGTTTTAAATTTAGAGGATGCACTACACAGAGCCATGGGTCTGTTGGTTGATGGGAGGACCTTTACTGTGTTAAGAGCTTATATACAACACTTAATTTTAATAGGGCTAAAGCTATACAACACTATGCTTCTGAAAAAAGTGACCTTACCTTCTAATTTTAAAATGGAATACTACTAAAAAAGAATCAAGAAAATTAGAATTTCACAACCTTATGGTCTACATGATGTTAAAGAATTATTACCATCATCATCATCATTATTATTATTTACCAATAACGAGGAAAATGGTTAATGTAAGTGACAGCAAAATCAACCAAATATGAAGTAGTTACACTTACAGGAAGCACACGGCACACGTGATCAGCAATATATCATAAATTTCACTAAGTATTAACAGAAAAATCCTTAACAAACTCCATCAGGAGTTAATCAAGATTTCCTCATTTTATGAGTCAAGTGTGCTATGACATAGACTTCTCAGTTACTCTTATACTTGAAAGTGGGTCATGAAATTCCATTTTCAGAATCCATCAACAGCACTTACTCTCAACTAAAAATTAAACTAAAGAGACTCTACAAAGATAATGACTCCTTCACTTTAAAAATCAAAGTAGTATCTTAGAAGAATACATTAAATGAAGTTGTGCAAATAATTACAAACTTTCCAAAGTCATGAATTGTAACTGGTACCTAAAAGCTGCAACCGATCCTTGGCCATTGCCAAATTTGTCATCATTTTAGATTGGAGACGTCGAGCCCGTTCACACTGATCACCTTACAAAGAAAAATCCATGTTAAAACACAATCTGGTAAATTAAGTGCTAAAACACTGATACCCAGCCTTCCCTCCTCCTCCTCCCACCCCTTATCTATGCCCTCCACTATGGAACTTCATTACAAAACTAATGTAAAAAGCTCTAAAGCTTCCTATTTAATCAGATGTTTAAAGTTAGTTGACACTACCTGCTTTACAATAGTGCTTATAGAGGGATGGGAACCCAAACACTGCATATTGACTAACATTTCATGCTGACCTAATATGCCCCTTGTCTCTGCATTTCTCTGAACAGAAATCAAATAAAAAAAGATTTTTAAAAAGCTTGAAAAGTGACTGAGAGGCAAGTACAATTTGAAAGAATTCATTTTGGCAAAATTAACAGATTTAAATTCAGTTGACTGTGTCCCTTTACATTTCAAAACACACCGAATTAGACATTAACACCACCACTTCCTAAAATATGTTATCTGTTCAAGTCAAGCTTTTTTGTTTAAACTGTGCAATTGATACAGGTTCTATCAAATGCCACTGGTACTGCCTCCTAAGTAAGATCACCATATACTTCTAAACACAGCTGAAGAACAAAATATAAGTCTACAAAAAAACTTACAGGTTTAGGTTTGGGGCAGGTGATTTGAGTTGTTGTTATTATAATATTTTTAGGACAGAAATTTTCAGCAAGTTCTTCACTTCACCTGTATTTCTATGGTACATACCTGCTTCTATACTAAAGGTTAAAATGTTTCCAAATAGACAGATGGCTTTCTTTCTTTGTTGGAAAGGTTCAGTTATTTTGGCCTAAGTTATTCAGAAACACAGTGTCAGGCCATTCCAAATTGGGGGATTTCTTTTTAGATTATACTGAAGGGAATATAAAATTCTGCATAAGTGAGAACATGAACTGTCAACTTCAGCAAATCAAATCAAAACTCAGTATTTTGGCACTCCCATTATATAAGAAATCACATGTTTTACTTAACAGTGTTCATGAACTCCTTATGATTTTACAGAGGCTGAAAATATTTGGAGCAAGATTTACATGTGATATAGACCAGAATATTAAGGTGGAACAGAGAAAATGGACCAGTGTTCACCTACAGCTAAAACGGGAATAAGAAAGATCCTTATGAAATAATTCATACAGCAGACTGCTCCTAGCCCCTACCATATTCAGTAATATTGATTTCTCACTTCAAAGAGGCCACAAACCAAAATCAGTTCCACAAAACCCAAAACTGGCTTACCTTGACCAATTACTAAGACAGCTATTCCTTTTTCCAGTTCTTCAATTCCTTTCTTATACCATTCAACAGCTTGTTCCTTTTGTCCTGCTTAAAAAGGAAGTGAGCCCATTATTTTCTTGAATGAATTAAAGCTTAGGAATGGTTCTATATAATGCTGCATAAAACAAGCAAGAGAGAGGAAGAGATATTTGAACAAAATCTTGTGATTTAAAGAAAGTCTTAAAGGGACACTGTCAACTTTATATCTATTTACATATCAAGTAAGCTTTTCTATTAAAAACAGGTAGTACACCAGCCTCAAATCACTTTTGCCTGTTTTAAGAATAATTCTTCATCTACCTTAAAGAAATAAATCCCCCTCTGCCCAGAAAAAAAAAAAAAACACCCAAAAAAAACCCTCACCTACACATATTCACTCCCAACAGAAATGGTGAAATAAACAGTTTTTACTTCTGCAACATCAACTAGAGATGTGCCTCTTAATCTTCCAGTGATAGCCAATAATAACACTAATAATAGCTGAAAGAACACTAGAAGCACCGAAACCCAAGAAGCAAGGCAGCAAGTCTAAGACACTACATGAGAGAGATGAGAGACACTTCTCCTCTGGTGAACTTTCGTACAGTGCAGCTCATTTGTCATGAGGGTATTTCTTTGTCCATGCCATTATGAAATTGCTGTATTACAGGTGTGTGCCAATGCTCACATGAAACACAGCACAAGCAGAGTTAGAGCACACCTCTGCACCAGCCACGTCCTGAAGGGACATTACAGCAAACACAACTATGAACGTGCCTATGCCTGCCCTAAGCTATGTGACACCACGACTGCAAGTCAACCACTGAAGACCTATTAATACCTACTTCATATTGCTCCCTTTCTATAAATACTCTGCATTAAAAATATATTTGCCTGCATATGGAGAAATACTTTTGCAACGTAATTATATCACGCTAAGCGTGCATTTCCACAGAGAAATATAACAGATTAGGTACTGGAACTTAAAAATTGATCAGCATTAACAACCTACTAGTGGTAGAAAAAACTAAAAATGCCTACAATGGAACTTCAGATATCATTACCCTAGTTTCAGATGACATAATGTTTCACACAACTATTCTCAAGTGCCAGTTAGCAGTGGTTGTGCGCTTCTACACTCAAATCTTTTGGTAACTTCAGTCCCAAACCTATTTTCTAGCAAATCTCAGTGTTAGTAAAAATACTTCAATACATTTCTACAATCCTCTTCAGGGTTTTCTCTTGCTCCTCTTCAGATAGAAATCTCTTAATAATAACATTTGGCAGGTTCCCCTGTGCAAGTAATTTCATGCTTTGCTCTTCTTACCACCACAAACCACAGAGCACCTGCCTACAGTCATGAACACCACACACCTAGGGAGTAATTTCATTACTGCCCTTTCTTCACCAGCCTCATATATCCTGACTGTTAAGGACAAAGCTAGATAAATTAAATCACCCAAGGTGAGTGACTTCAATCCTCTGGTTAGACTTTTTCCTTAAGCTTCTTCTCCCCACCACCCACAGAAAGTTTCAACGGCAGGGTAAATCGTAAATCTAATACTGATTATAGCTAAATAATTTGAGCTAATCTCAAATCTTTGGTTTGAGAGGATTCCAGCAACCTTTGTTAACAAAGCCTGAACTGCTTTTTTATTCTTAAGGGCAGCTGCAAACACGCCAAGGTCATCACTAAAATCTCACTTCCAGCTTTTAACTGGAGAAAGTTTTAAAAGCACAATACCACACCAAGCTGTTTGCAAAGGTTGTGCTCCAGCTCCACACAGAATGGTTGACTAGTTCTCAGTGATTATGACATTAAAAGTACAGTATATGTCACCTTCCTTGGAAGTTGCTGATTTGCTATACTGGCTCTGGCAGAATGGAGCTCATTTTCCTCAAACAGCCCCCATGGCACCGTGTTTTGGATTTGTGACTAAAACAGTTGATAATACAGAAATGTTTTTGGTACTGCTGAACAGCACAACCTCAAGGTTTTCTTTTTCCCATCTAGATCCCCAGTGAGTAGGCTGAGTGTGCACAGGAGGTTGGGAGAGGACACTAGCAGGATGACTGATCCAAACTGGACAACAGAATTTTCAGCATCATACAATGTAATGCTCATCAAGAAAAATCTGGGTAGATGAACAACTGGATGGGGGCTGTCTTCCAAGGCAATCATTGTTTAGAAATATTTCTCCTTTTTTTTTCCCCCTCCCTTTTGCTCCTCCTATGCTCTCCCATGTCCCACTGGGAAGAGTGAACAAGCAGCTGTGTGGATGCTTAACTGCTTGTAGGGGTCAACACACCACAAGTGCCTTCTTAGCAAAAGATATTAAGCTTAATTGTGAAAATACCAAAACAAGAATAATTGCCCCACTAATTCAGAAGCATAAAAAATTAACAGAAATGCTATCAAAAATACTGAAATATACATAGCTTCCACAACAGCAAAAATGTCTAATAACCTGTTAGTTATGTGGCAATTCAGAAATTCCAACCATTTCACACACTATGTCTAACATACGGTTTTCTCTTTGAAGCTATAAAAAGCTTGTTTACAGATTAAAAAAAAAAAATCAAAGATAGACAAGTGCTCTGGTAAAATCAGATAAGCAAATAACAAATCCACGTATTAAAGGGTGTTCTTTCTCAGTGGAATGTATATTGCAGTTGCAGGGCTTTAACAGTGGTGCAACTGCTCCTATTAGCAGCAAAGATCATCTCACTAAATGTATGGCCTGTGCAGCTAATTCATGTACGATCACCCTACAGATACCTGCAGAGCAATGATAAACATTGGTCTGTAAGGGCTTACCCTCCAAACCACCGCCAGTTAAAGGTCACAGCAGGGGAACAGGTGCCTGGTAAGGTAAGACTTTGCTACTCCTCATACAGCAAAAATCAACACCAAAGCCTTTAGCTACCTCACCTTCTTTCATGCTTTGCTCCTACAACCCTCAGTGCTCTCTCGCTGTACATCTGTGCTGAACTAACCTTGCTGCACACGGTGCAGGTTTTTTTTCTCTCCCAGAGCATACCACTGCCACTCCCAACTTGTCAACGAAAAGAAGGACACATCCCACGCTTTTATGGTGCTCTCAGCATGCAGCCTCTATTGAAGGCCTACTCCTAAAATTTTAATCTCCTCCTCTAAGATAGCAGTTTCATTAAAGCACAACTCAAAGTTTAGCATAAAGCACTCTGACTTTAACAGAGAATTTTAAAAACCAGAACAGCATGCCCCCAAAGCCTACCTTTTGCATGCTAACAGAATCATGCTGCTGCATTTAGAATAAATGACTAAATTAAATTCAGTATCAAGTGTTTTGTTTGGTGGGGTTTCTTTAATGCGCTACAAAAAAATAAAAATCCTCACTCCTCCGTTTTATTTCATCGAACCCTAAACGTCCTCCTTAAGGTCTTCTCATCACACAGTGGTCGGTCTTTAGGTTTTTTAAGAGTATGCATGTCAAACAGTTTAAGAAAAAAACATTTTTTAAGAAACTGCCAAAATACAAGTAAGTATTTCCTTCCTTAAAAGTCACACCACTCCAAACAGGCATTCTGAGGGCCAAGTAACCTGAAGCCTGCCTTCAGCACTCACATCATTTGTCAGGCAGTGCATTATAGGATGCACCCTTATTATTGTCCTTGGTGCTTTTGTTGTCCGGCTGGCTTAGTGAAGGCTAGTTACAGTCACACACCCGCCTGCAATTTTTAATCGCCTCACTCAGACTTCCGCGGCAAAAACTCTTTTTTTGGGGAGAAATACGAGCACTGGTATCGCAAGGGGCACGGGCCCGAGCCGCAGCTTTGTGATCCGACCCGCACCTGCGGGCTGCGGCAGGGACGGGCCCGGCCGGGGACCAAAGCACCGCCACCGCGGGCGGGCACGGCACGGCTCAACCCGCGCACACAGCGCCGGCCCCAGCCCGCATTTCTCTCACCAGCGGGTTTTGTTTGCTGTCAGCTGAAAGCGGTCCCACGGCACAGGGCCTGCCCGCCCGCCCTCCCCCCGCACCCCGGGGCGGCCGCGGGCGCTCCCTC
>VXBQ01012018.1:156556-167807 GCA_013400175.1 Phainopepla nitens
GCCCTGCCCGCGGGGGCTCTCGCGGGCTCTCGGGGCCCTGTGACCGGGGGCGGCCGCGGGAGGGACGGGCTGGGAGAGGGAAGGAAGGAGGGAAGGGGATCTCTCCGGCTTCCCGCGGGCATGAGTGCTGTGTTTTCTAATCCCAGTACCGCTCTCTTCAGCGGACGTAACGCCGAACTTAAAGGCACTTCCCGGTTCTGCGTGCGGGAGAAACCAGTTCAAGTTTGGCGCGGGGGGGGAGCACGGAGCAACTCCCTGTGCTTTCTAGTAACTGTGCCTTGGTAACCAGGGGTAACCAAGTGATGCAATGTCACTTAACTCACATGGGCTTCATCTCAGCCTGCTGACCGTTTTATTTTTGCTTTCCAAGATCTTCCTGTACGTCCGTCAGATTTCACTTTTCGAATCATGGAGGGAGAACAGATTATGGAGGGGCAACCACAGGTATTACAAGAAATAATTTATGTGCATTATGTTATATGCATAAAAGGAACATTTTAACTTTGCTAACTACGTGTTATTTTACAGGTTCCAGAAAATCCTCATTCCGAATATGGCCTCACTGAAAATGTAGAGGTAACAAAAATTTTGTTGCAGTGGAAGTCACATCTGTGATTTGGGGGAAAAGGGTGAATCCTGAGTCTAACTTCAGAAAACATAATATTCTCAATGGAGCTAAGCAATACCTGCCCTTTGCGGAAATGTCTGTAAATATAATTTCTGTTGTGCTACTTCCATTGTACTAAATGGTACTGAAGTAAATAATTAACCTTTTAATGAGTTTGGTTTTTTACTTTTTTTAAAGTATCATATGATTATTATCTGTTCTATTGCTATCTGTGATATATATATATAGATATATGTTATGGCACAAAAAAAGCCATCCATATTAGGCTCAGCCTGTGCTGGGTAGACTGGGCCAATCACTTCCTGACTTAATGGCATTTATTTATTCTTCTTATTAAAAAAAAGCCTTCAGTCTCCCTTTATTATAAGTTCCTATCCTGTGCTAAGCTTTTGCAGAAACTGTTCTTAAACATTTTCTGAGACTCATTTCTCTGATAACTGCGTATCTCTATGCCTCGGCTCCCCTGGTTCCTACAGAACCATAGCACATTGATTCAGTGTCAGTAGATTCATGTAAGTTGCACTGAATACATTTGGTTTACTGGCAGTGGAAGGGTATTACCTTTCAACTGCAGTTAATGCTGTATTAATCAGAAAGTACCTGGAAGTGTTTTGCATATGTTTATTTTTTAAAATGTCCATCTGTACTTGAGTAGAGCACAGTCACAAAGTACTTGACTTCAGCAGAGTCCCTTTTGTCAGGGGAATTCTTTGTGCTTTTAGCATTTTGTGTTAGAAGCACCTGTGTACAGGAACCATGTAACTGAGACTCGTCAGTAGTCATTCCTGCCTTAGTGGTGTAGGGTTCAAATCAGCGAATGCAAAAGCAGAAATAAAAATTACTGGGATTGGATGCCTTCTGTTGTAGAAAACTTACAGCTTCTAAACATGGTTTCCCCAAAACACAGGAATTTAACAGAAGGTTCCTCTGGATTAGGTTTTTGTGCAAGGAAAAATGCAGACTTAAATATTCTTAAAAGATGTAAAGAAATTATTGACATTGAATTGCAGAGATGGGTACTTTGCACACACACTTCAAAGCAGATGTGGCTGCTCTTACACATATTCATTCACTTTTTTTTTTTTTTACTTCAGAGGATAGTAGAAAATGAGAAGCTAAATGCTGAGAAAACATCAAAGCAGAAGGTGGATCTTCAGTCATTACCCACACGTGCCTACTTGGATCAGACAGTCGTACCTATCTTGCTACAGGGACTTGCTGTTCTCGCAAAAGAGAGGTAAGATGCCTCCATGTTCCTTCTGTTCCTAGGAAAACGTGGGTCTCAAACTGGGGCAGTGCAGCACCTTGCAGGCCTCGCACACCAAATATGGTTTTGCTCTTTGTAAGATCGTTATTACATCAAGTTTATGAACCTGTGAATTACCGTGACTGACCATGCAGGATGGGTTCCCCACTTAGGTACACTTAGGTGGTGTGCTAGGAGTTATTTATTGAATTCGTGACCTCCCAGTGATGTATGCTGCTGCAAAAGTTTTAGAGGGAAAAATGAGAGGGGTTTTGTTACTTATTTTATCATGTAATTCACCTTAGAGAAGCAAGGCAAGAGGGTGTTCTAGTTCTGAAGATTTTTGTTGTGTGGAATTATAAAGAGTTCTGCTTGACATTTAAGAGAAGGAAAGACAAATCAGGCATGACATGCATCTTTGTCAGAGATTAAAATACTCTCTAAAGGTTGAGGCTGAGCCTGCACTGTCAGCACACTAAGAAGCAGACTGATGGTTTATCCTCTGAGTAAAGATTATGCTGTTGAGGTGCCCCAGCTCTCTTTACCAGTCAGTGTAAAAGGGTATCCTTCAATAACACCAAACAGGTGTTCATCCTAACAAAACTAATTTCTAGCCTTTTGGTGTGCCCTCACTAGTGGCAAATCGTACTGCATGTAACCATCTCTCAAATTGCAATGATACAATCAAAAGCTGGTGTAGATGACCATAACTGCATCATGGCACCTACAGTCAGAAAAACCATCAACGGTGTATGAACTTCAAAAGGACTTGGGAATTTAAACTGCAGTGTACAGACAGCTAATGAAGCAAAATTAGGCACCTAGGAAGGTCCACCCCATGGGCACACTTGAGGGATGTGCAGATCTTCAGCTGACAGCTGTGGGAGTTCTGCTGCAGACTCAATGCAAAACAGAGCCCAAGGTTAATATCCCACCCTTACACTCTGGATACTTGTGTGACAGGCAAACTTTCCCTTTCCCTTCCCCTTCCTTTTCTCTATCCCTTCCCCTTGCCTTGCCTTTTTTCCATATTCTTTACGGGGACTCATCACAGGAGTGAAATTGGGTCATTGATAAGAGGGGCTGAGGAACACACAGGTAAAAATCTGAATAGTACGAACCTGCCAAGTCAAACTGGCTGTTCAGCTGAGCATGATAAACCCTCAGGAATGAGAAAGCTGAACTATGAGTTCTGCTGTATAATCTGCTGCTTAAAATTGATAAGGAAAATAACTAGTGCATGCTAAGTTATTCTTTCAAAGGAATATAGAAGTGTTCAGGGAACAGCCCAATATACCTGATGATCATGCCTGGAATTCAGTAGAAATTACCATCCAGGATAGGGAGCATATGGATAACTGACATATTTGGGAGGAGGTCAACACAATTTTTGTCAGGTCTTTTTAAGTGTCTTGGAGTTTATTGAAGGAGTCACCAAGCATACATAAAGAGGAATGCAGATGATGCAGTCTGTCTGTTTATATTTCCAAAGAAGTTTTTTCACATAGTTATTCACTAAGAGCTTTTAAAGAGAGTTACTTGATGTTGGGATTAAAGGAAATGCCTTTATATGGATGAGGAACTGATGGGAAGATATGAGATAGAGGGTAGAAGTAAATGTTGAATTTTCATGGTGGAATGAGCTCAACACTAGGATCATGGAAAAGATCACTTATAACAATTTGAAGAAGTCAAATTGACAAAAGCTGGAAATGAGACTTGAGTTTTACCGAATAGATTAGGGAGTTTTGTATTTCAGTTTCTGATTGTTTTATAAGTTGATCAATTGTTAATAATTGCACAGGGACTTCATAAAACTGTGAAGACTGCCATGAAAAATTTAAACTAACAGAAAGTGACACTGAATCCAAATAAACATAAAATTGTGGGCCTCAGAGGGTAGTGAAAACCACTACTGACAAAATGTTCGATTCTGAGCTGAAAATTACCCTTGTGGGTGGAAAAATGTCATTAAACTGTTACATGTATATGTCAGTGCACTACTTTGATCAAAAATAAATTCTGCATGGTAGGACTTAACAACAGTAAGTAAAACCAACTTAAAAGAGTAAGAAACAAGTTTAATGTCACTATTTAAATTTGTGATGTTCTTGTATTTTTAATATTGTGTAATTCCCCTGTATTCTAGTAGAATGTGAAAAAGTGAGAGTTACAAGGTGGTCAGAAGTATGGAACGCTATCTGTATATGGAGTGACTGAATAGATGGTATCTTGAAAAGAGGCTTCTGTGGATGAACATATTAGGAGCCTGTGAAATGACAACAGCACAGAGATGATGGATTACAATGGACTGTTAATTATCTCTTCTGATACAGTAATCAAATTAAACTAAGCAGGTAGCAAATTTAGAGCAAACAAAAGGGCTGATCCTTCACAGGTCACATAATCAAGCTTTTTTTTTGCTTTCAGTTGAGGACATTAACATTTTTTTGTGCTCAAGAGGCAGTTGGTCAAAGCTGTAGAGGAATCCACCCAGGACTATTAAGGGTACTAGCTCAGAAATTGGTACATGCTTGGAAGCAAAAAGGATGGTCCTGAGAAGTATCGCTGTATATTTTTGTTGTTGCTGTTGTTTTTGTGTTCTTTATAGGCGTATTTACTCACTGCCAGACCTTTGGTTTGACCTACTGTGGAATAAGCATGTCATTTATTCTGTGGACAGAATCCAGATTAGCAGGATTCACATGGTATAGCTGGAGGAGTTTTTAAAAAAACTACAGACTACGGCCAGTGATCAAAAGTGTTTATTGACTATTTGCAAGTTACAGCACTTCTCAAATCTGGAGATTTGTTGTGTTCACTTCAGTTGCCAGAAACCATGGAACAACTCTTAATACACTAAGCTATATAATAACCACTTGAAAAAAATTAAGCAAAAAAGCAGAGATTCAGTTTTACTTTAAATAGCATGAGTTAAAGAAATAGGCAAATGCATGTCATATCCAATGATGTAGGTACAGTATTTATGCTTACAGACTGTGGTTTTAAGTATGTAACTGTTCTAGCAATTTAGTAACATTGAACCAGCAGTGACTAAGACCCCTTTTTAAAAACTTTCTCATTAGACATAAACTGGAAATTTACAGAGTCACTCTAGGTAGTTGGTCATCCCTAGATGTGTTTGGGAGGAGTTATGTTGCTTTTTAAGGGAAGGGGATTGGTCCTTCAGCTACCTAATTCCATAGAATAAAAAATAATTGCTTTTGATTTACTTTTTTTCTTTGCAGACCACCCAATCCCATTGAATTTCTAGCAGCATATCTTTTAAAAAACAAGTCACAATTTGAGGACCGAAATTAACTCCATAAAAATGAGGACAGTTTGGCTGCTAGACTGAAATGCTCATTTGCCGCAATTTGTTTTCTGCTGTAAAAATCCTTTGGCCATGTTGTTGTCTTTCTTAACTGCACAATTTACTTTATCTTTTGAGTTTATTTAATAAAGAACACTTTACATTTAATTGTTCTCTTGTTTTAAACTAGCTAATAAGAGACTTTTAGAATAAAGTACTGAAACTGCACTACTGGATGAAAGTCTGAATAATTCCATGGGGCTACATCCTCTGAATGCGTGACATAAAGGGGAACAATTTATTACAAGAATCACATGGCTGATAATTTGTTACTTAATTCAGTTTTATATAGCACCCTCCAGCGCAACTTGCCTAAGCAGAAAGCAAACAAGTGCAGAACAATTAAAATTTATTAAGTAGAGAGAATTTGCTTCAGAACACCAGGAAATGGGTTTAGTTCAAACAAACAATGAGATCCAGCAGCTAAACAGATCACTTACAGACAGCATCCAGTGTGTCACATAGGTACATTAATGAGGTGTGCTGTTCAGCATTTGTCATTGATCTCCTGTGACTGGGTTCAGTGTTCTGGATTCAGCTGAAACACAGAATGAATTTGGAAGTGACATGTAAGAGTTCTGTAATTCAGTTCTCTGTACTGCTACCTTTAGTTGAATTGTCTAAAAACTTGCAGGGACTGAGATCTTGCTGGTACTCTTAGGAGGAAGGTTCTCACTATTTGATGTATATATTAGTATCTTAAAACAGTAACACTGTCTAAGAGCAGTAAGAGTGGGGAACAAAAATTGAAAGAAGCCTGCAAACCTCAAATCAAGCCTAAAAGCTGTCTTTTGGAAAATGTACCAAAATTTGGAAGAAGAATATTAATTCTATTGCATTGTGGTGAACACAGTCTCCATCAAACAGAGACACTAAAAAGATACTGAAAGGATTTAAAGAAGAATGTTTTGACTTTCTGGAATGAGTAATAACATTGAAGTGAAGACAAGCAAACACCATAAGGATTTGGTACTGCTATTTTTATTGCTAAAATGGCATTCCAACATTTCATAAGAAACAGATTTGCAAGACTGTAAGAACTGTTAAATGCAAATGGAATCTGTGCTGCTCCCCAGATTCTATGTTGAGAATTTGTGCAAGACTGAACAAAAAGAAGCAGTTTCACTTTTAATCCTCCCCAGACAAAGCAATTTTCTTAGATTGATGTACCTGAATTCAGAATACAATCACATTTCTTACCTCACAGTGACACCTGTCAAGCAGCTGCACAAAACTTGAAACACTGTGGCTTTCTGCACAGCTCTTGCATCAACCTGGAATCTCAAAGCATCAGTCCCAGTGCTAAGGGAAGCTGTCCCTGCCAGCAGCTTGCCATCTATTCAGCTGCTGCTGTCACTGGTATGTGGTGTCATCTGCTATTGTTTTCCCATCTAGGCTAGAGATTTAATTCAAGAGAATGAAAAAGCCATGTTCACACAGTGATGATGTTAGATTTAGTGCAGCAGCTTTTCTGGGCAGCCTCTACTAAAAAATAAATTGAAATATGACTAGCATCAGCTCTAGGAATTAAATCTTGGTGATTCCTATGAAGGTATAACAAGCCAACAAGACAAGCACAACCATTTTCCTTTACTTTTTAAATTGGCTCCACCAATTGAGATCTTCTGCATAGAAGATACTCTGCTGCTCTGATAAATAGCAAGTTAATACTTGTATCATCTAGTTCTCAGTTACAAAAGTAATTAAGTCTAAATTTTAAAAGCATTTACTCGTTTTAAACTCTTCACTACAAAACAATGAAAATGTGTGAAGAGATTTGACAGATGTTTGCTATTCCAATTTAATCTAGAAAGAAAGTGGTACTGTTTTTCCACAGGAAATAACAGTTCTGAAAGCTTCAAGATAAATTGCATTTAATTTTGAAATACAAATACATTTAGAGTAAATGCTTGAAGAAGTACTTGAATATGGCAACTTTAGATATATGACAGGCACTGATAAGTAGCTGAAAGCCATTATGTTTTGTTCTGTTTTTAAATTATTTTTTTAGTGTTCACTACCCCAGGTAACTGAGTATATGCTCCAAATTGCAGTAAAATTGAGTAGAAAATGGAATACCTAGTTTACTTGACAAGAAATGCCTTTCAAGATGACTATTTTAGATCTCCAATATCCAGAAGTAACTATTCAGTAACTGGGAAAGAATTGTATATGAGTCATATGCAGTATTTTGAAGTGTGACTTTTTAACTGCTTTCACTGAGAACATTGTCTTTTACCTGGAAGGGAACAATGACAGAAGAAAGGATTTCCCACTAAAAGCAATTCTGATCAAAGGATTCTACATGCTTCTATTCTGAAGTCTGTTACCACCTAAAATTACAGTTTGATTAGCCAAATCCTTTTTTTTTTTTTTGCTGCTCTGATTTATCAAGGACTTTCTCCAAAATCAGTCCATGTCTTTGAGCAATCAATTTCATTTTCTGAGGCACTGTCATGATTGTAAAAGCAGTCTGATCAAAAGAACTTTTCTCTCCCCATCAGACTTTCTAGAAATAAAAGACCTGCTTTCAAACAAATGAAAAATCTGAAAAAAACTCTGAAAGATACAAGCAGTTGAAACCCATAAGCTGGAAAGGAAACATGAGAAAAATTCCTCTGCCTAGCGCACTTCATAGAGTGGAGGTTTTGATATATTCTTATCATTGTACTAATTACATAACAAATTATTCTTAGCCAAGCTTTAGCTTGTGTTCTCTATTCCATTTTATAGTCAGGATTCATTTTTAAGAATGACTACATAGCCTAAATCACAGAAATACAGAATTCCAGCTGTTACAGAAAGAGGCATTTTACCATGATGAAAAGTCTATCAATACCATTTCTGCCAACATTCCCCTTCAAATACAGTTTTAAGCAAGTACTTCAAATGTAAATGTGCCATGAATAATTATCTGGCAGTTTACATGAGTGCTAGTGCAACACTGACTAGGAATGTGTCATTTTCCTATGCCAAATATGCTTTTAGCTTTCTTCTCAGAGTTTGCTGTGCAATTATGTGTAACAGACCTGTTTTCCAAGAGGAGCCCAAATTGATAAAAGTTGAGAAGTATTTACAAGATGGATAATTACCCACTGATATTATCTCAGATAGTCTTTTGTTACACAGGATGTGGAGATATTTCCCTTGCAAGGACTGTGAAGCTGGGGGTGAGGCGGGGGTGTTTGCTTTTAACAGTAGAAGGAAGGACTGGTAGGAACAGCAGGTTCCTCGGATGCAGAACAACAGTTTGTAAATAGAAAAGCCTGAAGTAACAGTGAACAGCTTCCTGAGAAGGGAGGGGACAGGAAGTGGGCATTGTGAAAAACTTCATGGGAAGGAACCACAAGCAAGAGGACAATGAGAGCAAAAACCAAGAAAGCAACAGACTGTGAAAGCTGGGCCAGCTGAAACCGTCCCATCCCAGCTGGTCATGGGGTGTCACTGAAGGAAAAGCCTGCATGCTAAGGACACTTGCCACTGCCTTCAGGCTTTTCTTCTGGGTAAGAACAAACGGCCAACAGACACACGTGCAGCAGAGGTCTGTGCCCTAAGGGTGTGCAGTCCTGGGGGGTTGTCCATGCATTGTGTCAGCTCTCTCCTGCATATCAGAGAAAAATGACTGGAATAACAGCTCGGAACTGTTAAGTGCTCCTGTTACTGTTCCCCAGACAAACAGTGCTTGGAAGAACTGTAGGTGAATCAGGAGCATCTCCCAACCTAACCCATGCTTCATATCATTCCACTGAAAGCTCAGCCTAGTTTCCCAGTCTGTGGCTAGAACATTTCCATACTCTGTGTCCTGAGCACCAGGAAGCCCAGCACTGCCAGTGGCGGGATCCCAGCCCTTGGGAAGGGACCCACAGGGATCAAGTCCAACTCCTGGCCCTACACAGGACACCCCAAGACTCACACCAGGTGCCTGAGAGCGTTTTCCAAACACTTCTTGAAGAGCTGGCTGCTTTTCTGTTTCTGCCTCTTCCATTTACACGTGGTACTGAGGGAGCACATCACTGACCCTTAGACAAACAGTTCATGATCAGGAGAGGATAGTTACAATAGGAACCCACAAATCACTCAACACTGCTCAGTGCTATTAGGATCACTTGTGATAGCAGTGGAAATGGCAGAAGTTCCTTTTGTAGTGTTATGGCTGACAAGCTTTGTCGGGAGCAAGCAAAAACTGGAGGATGTTCTCCAGCTTCCATGGGCTCTGGACTGACAGTGCTAGCTGATAACAGAGAGGGCAGAGATTCACCTGGCTGTCACAGTGTTTGTGGCACATACCACAATTTAAGGATTAGCAAAAAGAAAGCCTGTGCTTTCTGTGACCTTCGGCTGAGCTGTAGTGTTCCTCTGCATCTACATGGATGCCATGTTCATGTTACACCCAGTAAAAACATCACACTAATCTGGGCCTGGTCTAGGAGAGATAAATCTACACACAAGGGAAGGCAGGTTAATGAGGAAGCAAGGGAGAAGGAAGCTTAAAAAAGAAGCACAAGGAGAAGAGGAATCCAGCGTGTTATATAGCAAAACCAAGAAGAAATATATTCAAGGAATTTAAAAAAGCAAGCTCAAGAGGAAAAATCCACTTCTAAAGAAAGTAGTACACCCAGAAGAAAATACTTATAAAATGTTTCTACTTACTAAACCATCTGGCTTGCTGCTCAGAATTTCTTATATCTTAATTTAATTGAAAGGGAAATGCTTAGAGAAAATGAAAGCTGTTTCTGTAAGTGACAGAAAATAATATCAGATAATTAAAAACTGTGTTTTATAATTAAATGTTCCTGCTAGCAGCCTCTTCCAGCTGTCGGTGATGGACTGTGGCACAATGGTATATCAATAACTTGAATATATCCTGGTGTGACCCATTTTTGAAGTATTTAATCACAACGTGTATTTTTCTCCATGCAGTAAAATTTATCCCCTGCTGCACTGAGTTACCTTTATTGAAGGATGAGTTTATTGAAGGATCACTTCAGGAAATACTCTCACTTCTGAAGTTTATGTAAACGATTTGAGAGGTAGAAATGGGTTTCACAACTACCAATATAGTTTTATGTTAAAACAATCAGGTAGGGTAGTTCTTCCAGTCTAGCAGTTATAATCTGCATTAACCTTTTTGAAGATGCTGTTTGTAAAATAACAATAGAATGCTGTAAGGATATGTCGAGCAGTGAAGGCTTCATAAAACATTAGACATTTCTGGGATAATCGGGCCCCATTTTCTCATGGCTACCTATTAGAAATATTAATATTGGAGACCCCAGTTTTTACTGCCCCTCACTGCGCTGGCAAGGCAGTGTCATGGGTGCAGAGGAGGATCCTCTCTGATGAAAAGGAGACCAGCCATGCCTGCAGCATGAGCCCTTTGGATCTCCAAGCCATACTGCGAATCATGCCTTTGTCCCCCCACTTCCTTTGTTTTACCGTAAAAAAAAATCAAAACCAAAGCAAACCCAAGCAAACAAAACCAAAACAACCCCCCACACCTCTGTGTTTTGCACGCAGTTATGACTGCCTTGAGGACTTTTCCAAGAATTAGATGACAAAGGGGGAGGAGGAGACTGTGTTTCCTGACCTGGCCCACACGTGCTCCACCTCACAAAGCCCCAGTCTGCCTTTAGGGCCTTTATGGCTGCAGCCCCTCATCTCAGCTCTTGTGGTTTCCTCTCTGCTGGGTGCATCTCTCACGTCAGCTGCTGAAATTGCTTTTTCCCTTCCCCCTTTTGTACCGGCCATACTCCCCTTTTCAGTTCTGCCTCGTTAGCTATTTTGAGCCACGCTTGATGTCTCCATGGCAGCCGTCCATTCACTCAGATAATAATAAAAAAAAATTAAAATTAAAGGGGTGGGGAAGTGTTAAGCTGAGGAGAACGGCAGACTTCCACACAGCTGTACTCCCCCGGCTGCCACGCTGCCACGGGCGGCACGGCACGGGCAGGGAGGCGTAGGGAAGGATCCCACTTCGGGAACGCGGAGCCCCAGCGCAGCAAAA
>VXBQ01012022.1:0-18452 GCA_013400175.1 Phainopepla nitens
AGCCTCTAACACAGAGATGCTCCTGACACAGAGCTGCTCTCGCTGCCCCGTGCGGTGCTGCGGGAGCACAGAGCTCCTGACACAGAGCTCCAGACTCACAGCTCCCGCTGCACCGTGCCGTGCTGCCCGCACACAGCTCCTGACACAGAGCCTCTAACACAGAGCTGCTCCCGCTGCACCGTGCCGTGCTGCCCGCACACAGCTCCTGACACAGAGCCTCTAACACAGAGCTGCTCCCGCTGCACCGTGCCGTGCTGCCCGCACACAGCTCCCGCTGCTGCCGCGCTGCGGGGGCATCGCCGGGCCCGGGTGAGCGCGGGCGCTCCCGTGACCGGGGACAGCCCGGCCAGGCCGGGTTCGGCCCCAGCGCTGCCCGGCAGAGCCTCCCAGGGCTGGCGGAGCAGCTGCTTTCGGGAGGTTTGCAGCTGCTGCATTCAGCCTGGGGAGCTGCAGTGATTGACTTCGGAAGAGAAAATCGTTGTGTGTATTCTGTCCTTCTCAGCCACGCTAGTTCCCTAATATGTTTAAGAGTTGGCACTTATGTTTCTCCATTTATGTTTCACCAAACTGGCTAGCTTTTCGGAGCCCGCTTGGGAAAAACTGAGAGTAAACATGTCTTTTTTTAATTTTTTTTTTTTTTCTGTTTAAACTTGGATCAGTGTCTACTCCCAGCTGTACTTGAATTGCCGAGTTCAGGGTTTGATTCCTTAAGAGAGTAGGTGCATTAACTCGGGTCGTTAGCCCATCACCTTCCCCGCCCGCCACAGAGGAAGGTTTTCCAGAGGAAGGTACTTGATGTTTCTCAGCTGGAAAGTGCCAGCCGGTGGCTTAGTCTGGATCGATTAACGAGGTTTGTCCTGTTGCCAGGGCTCATTTTTATTATCCAGACTTCCCTCCTGGGAATAGCCTTAATAGATGGAATCAGTGCTTCTGCCTTAAGTGTGTGGCAGTTGGGACTCGAGGTTGTTTCCTCACCAAGCCTCTCTCCCTCACTTTCTGATTTACAGCTTTGTAAGGAAGTAACACTTTTATAGAGACGAGGATTTGCGCTACAGTCCATGAGGACAGTGAACACGAACTCAGAACCTTCTACATGGGTTATACCATCAGCAGTTACCAAGGGCAGGAATTGAACCCCTTTCTTTTCTTGGCGGATGTGCCTTTGGCAGGGGGCTCAGCCTGGAGAAAAGGAGGCTCAGGGAGAATCTTCTCACTCTCCACAACTCCCTGACAGGAGTGTGCAGGCAGGTGGGGGTCAGCCTCTGCTCCCAGGGAACGGGGACAGGATGAGAGAAAATTGGTATTTCAGAAATATTAAGTACTTTGTATGGATCAGTATTTTAAAATTGTGTTGTGTAATTACTCAGTGGTGATTGCCAGTATTTCTTAGGAGTTCTCACCTCCCCACACTGTCCTGCACAGAGATCCCCAGGCTGGTGAGCGAGCTCGGGCCTCTGCAGCACAACCCCAGCACCCCAGTCCAGAGCAGGGTTTTCTCTCAGCATACAATCTGCAGTTTCTGACATGGATGCTTCCCTTCACACACGGCTGGGCAGGCAATTTCTGTGCTGATCACCATAGAAACCTGCAGATCCATCACTTGGTCCGACCGTTCCCATGCTGTAGCAGGGAGCTGGCATCAGAAAATGCAAATAAGGGGCGGGAGAGAAGCTTGGTGAAAGCGATGCCTTTCTTCTTTATTTTAGCAAAGCTGATCTTTATTTTAAGCTGCCCCTATTCCTGTTTAACCAAATCTCAGGCTTTCTCCTTACAAAAATATTTTTGTGGAGCTTCCCTGAGCAGCTGTGCTGTCCCTGCTGCCTGTCTGGGATGGGGCTTTTGTCGCAGACCTCAACATGGGAGTGGTTTGGTCTTTCCTACATCTGATCAGACCCCAGTGGGGTCTTTCTCAGTACCCTGAAGTGTCCTGAACCCACCAGCTCCTCTCATGTGGGGTGGAACTGGGGAATGTTTTATAGCTTGTCTCAATTGGTTGGCACAGGATCTCAGCTAATTCTATTACTGATCAGTAATTTTTTCAATGCCATACTACTGACTAAAACATGAATGATTCCCAGGAATATTGGAAAAGGTGTTGATTTTCTTAAAAAAATGAGAAGGTGAAGAAAGGCTGATTTACACTTGCACAGCCTGGATAAACAGTCACAGTACTTGCCATTGCAGCTGTGCTGCACATGAACAGCGAGTGTTTTAATTGCAGCTGACCCTGGGTGCTCCGTGCTGCCCACGGGGCTGTGTCCAGCCCGGGCTCTGAGCCTGGCTCTCGGAGACAGGAGGGGGCTGAGGGCAGGAACAGGCTGCTGCTGCTGCAGGAAAACAGCAGGAGAGGGAGGGTTGGTCTAGAGAACAGAAACGCAACAGATGAGGCAGTGCTCACTGAGGATCCCTGGCAGTGCCAAGGCCAGGCTGGATGGGCTTGGAGCCCCTGGGGTAGCAGGTGTCCCTGCCATGGCAGGGGGAGCCATGGGATGGGCTTTAAGGTCCCTTCCAACCCAAACCCTCCTGAGATTCTGTGATGAAGAAAAGTGCCCAGCAGTTTTCAGTCACTCACAGAACAACAAGCAGCCACGAGTGGCACGGCTGCAGTTCTGGCTGATGGTGCCTTTGTGTCTGTCAGGTGGTGGGAGTTCAGAGAATGCCTCATTATGGTAGCTCTGAGACTTGCCTCTTGGACTATGTAGCAAATCAGCCTGGAAAAAGCTGAAATAGGAAAAAGATGTGACTCTTCAGTCCGCCTGTAAGTCCTGACAGCAATAGGGTAATGGCCAAGAAAAATAGACCCTCATAGCTTGTTTACTTTTGCCTGTAATGCTCTGGGCTGAGCTAAAGAGTTTCCAGTTGGGCTTTACAGACCTCAACTGGTCTCACTGGGGATCTGAATAAAAATAGATCCTAAATGATACCATGGTAAAACAAAGAGAAATCATAAAGAGGGGAATGAGAACGTTGCCAGCCTGCCATGCAAGCAGGACCTGGCGTTCCCTGTGCTGCCAGCAGCCCCACGGGCTGGAGTCTCGAGCTGGATTGAGTGGTTCAGGTGCGAGACCACAGAGCTCAGCCCGAGGGTCTGTGCCAGGGCTTGGTTTGGGTGGGATTTTATTACTGGTGGGACCAACAAACCCTTGCCAGGCACTCTGGGCAAGGCTGCTCTGCACAGCGGGGTCTGGAGGAAGGTGGCTGTGACCAAAGGCCCTGGCAGGTCAGTCCTGTTTGAGCTGGGTCTGGCCACAGGAAATTGCCAAACATGATCCCTCACCCAGCACACGGACAAGCAGCTCCCAGGGGTGGGCGGCTCTCTGTAGTTCCAAGAAATGCAACATTCATTATGAAGAAAAACTCTTGGTCACAGCAAACTGTTTGCTTGCTAGAGGTGATGTGCAGGGGGTTGTGCTGCATTTTTGTTTACCTTTGTAACAGAAAAAATAGCTAAGGGAGTACAAGTTAAACATGTAGATCTGGGTTCTCTTCAGGGGAACTCCCCCTGTGTCGGGGGACGGTGTGCCGCGGCCGGATCTCTGGTTTGCTGTGTCAGCTTCACCATCGCAGGCTTTCAGCGTGTTGTAACACTCAGACACAGCTTTGTGGCTTCAGAGGCAGCTAGTCCTTTGCACACGCTGAAATCAACAGTGGGTTTCAGGGCTCCAAACAGGACTGTGTCAGCCTGGGCCCCACCCACTTACTTTGGGTCAAGGTAAAGTCCAGGATCAGAGAAACGTTATGAAAGGAGAAATCTGTGTGGTTTTCCTACCATGTGTTGCTCACGCTTTGACTTACAAGCGCGGCAGCTCTTCAGAGATTCTGAGAAGTGGTTGTGTGAGATGAGAAGCTCTAAATTTAGCTGCGGAGCGCTTGGCTCAGCGTTGGCGGTGCTGAGCCGCCCGCCCCGGGGGGGTGTGCCGCGGCCGGGCCGTGCAGGAAGGAAGGGCGGCTCCGCCGAGGTTTCCTGTCCTGCCGCGGGTGCCGATGCTCGCTGCTGCTCCTGCCTGGCTGCAGCCGGGTCACCAGCGGGGCCTGCAGCCAGGGCGAGAACCGTGCCTGCACCTCACACGGAGCACATCTGCCACCCGTACAGAGTGAGGCTTTCCCTCTCCAGGAGAGCTGCTTTCCTAGAGTAGGAGGGATGGAAATGAGGCCACTGGGAATTGCTTTGGCTTCTCTTCTGGTTTATTGCAGAATGTATAACGAATGAATAACCTGTTTTGCCAGACTCCCCCAGGTTTCCCTGTCCCCTTGCAGGACTGCTGTGCCCTTTTGCTGTGCCACAGCTGCCTCTGTAGAGGCCAGCTCTCGCAGGTTCTTTTCGTATTTACAGTCTGCTGCGAGTGGCCGTGTGGGACAAAGCACAGAGGCTGTGCAGAGGTACCAGTGCAGCAGCGGTGATGTGGGGCTGTGGATCTGCTCCAGGGACAGCTGCGCTGCTGAACCTGGCACTTCCTCTGCCCAAGTGTGAGCACCTCTGGTCCCCTCCAGCTGAGCTGCTCTGTGACCATTCCCATCCCTCCACTTCCCACCAAAGCACAGCTCTGCAGGGGCCCTGGGCTCAGCCACGGGGCTGGCAGGGGCCGAGGGCAGTGACCCCCTCTCTGGACAGCTGTGTGCAGATTCCCTAGTGCAGGGCTGGCCTGATGTGGAAACCCAGCTGCAGAGCTTAGTGCTGATGGGTCACTGCTGCAGGAAGTAGGAGCTACACCCTGCTGGGATGCAGCACCTGTGTAGCTCTGTGGCTGCACCGAGTGAGAACTCGAGTCTGTGGAGCTGCTGGGGTTAAACACAGAACGATGCCACAGGAGCGGTGAGATGGTTGCTGTGTTCAGATGCACGGGGTGACTCTGCCAGAGCAGCCGAACCAGGAGCGGCCAGTGTTTGTGACTGACACCTCTGCGATGAATGATTGTCATCTGGTGTAAATGCGGACTTGTGCTCAGTCCCCACTTCAAACTACCGAACTCATCTGAGAATCACATGCCAGAGCACGTCACTGGTGCTCTGCGTGACCTTTCCAGCTGCCCCTGAGCTCCGTCCGGGACACGCAGCTGCCCCGCTCCCGAGGCACCCCCTCCTGGCTCTCCCCACTCACCCCTCCCGGCTCTCCCCTCTCGCCCCTCCCGGCTCTCCTCACCCCTCCTGGCTCTCCCCATTCACCCCTCCCGNCCACTCACCCCTCCCGGCTCTCCCCACTCACCCCTCCCGGCTCTCCCCACTCACCCCTCCCGGCTCTCCCCACTCACCCCTCCCGGCTCTCCCCACTCACCCCTCCCGGCTCTCCCCACTCACCCCTCCCGGCTCTCCCCACTCACCCCTCCCGGCTCTCCCCACTCACCCCTCCCGGCTCTCCCCACTCACCCCTCCCGGCTCTCCCCACTCACCCCTCCCGGCTCTCCCCACTCACCCCTCCCGGCTCTCCCCACTCACCCCTCCCGGCTCTCCCCACTCACCCCTCCCGGCTGTCCTCACTCACCCCTCCCGGCTCTCCCCACAGCCCCGAGTGTCCCAGCCCGGAACGCTGCCCGGCAGCCTTCAAAGTGCATCTTCTTAACTCAGCCTGACTGAGATTGAAAAGAGCTGCTAGCCGGGCAGTTCCCCCATGGGCGCAGATTAAACCTGACAGCTGGGGCAGGGAGGGGAGCTGCTGGGTGGAAGCGATGGGGAGAGGTGCGATGGCCAGGAATTCTCACCCGGTGAGCCCAGCAGGAGCTTTCTGACTCAAAAGAAATGCTTGCAATGGCTGCAGGGGGTATCAGATAAAGAGAAGCCGTGAGACAGAGCAGCTTCCCATTCGCCACTGCTGTGTTCCCGGTGCAAATGGCCCCTCTGCCGCTCTGAGGAGGCTGGCAGGGACTGGGCTTGGGACACCTGGAAGCAGGTGAGCCTTGAGGCTTTGGGGCATCTTGTGGGGCTCTGGCACTCTGTCTCTACCAGCCTGGTCCCTGCAGGCGCCATGAGCTCGTTACAGTTTCAGTTATCAGTATGGACCTCAAGGTGAATTTCTAGATGTTTGTGCTCCTGGTCTACTGATGATATGCAAGAAAATACTCAATGGTCAGTTTCTATTTTGCAGCTCTAAAATCAACACTACAGGATTCAACCTCTCCTTACATTTTCCTTTAGATAATTTTTTCATGACCCTACTCCTTTTTTTTTTGGTTTACCATTAGAGATCTTTTAGTTAAAATAAATTATTAAAAACATAACTGTCAGAATCAATTCCTGGAAACATGCTTTGATTTAGGGAATCAGAAGAAAGGTCTTTAATCCAAAACTGTGTCTGCATGTTGCTGCTCAGCTCCAGCTTTTCCTGCCTGACCATCAGAGACAGGACAATGCCAGAAGCCACCCAAGTCCATTACTTCCCCTTCTCCCCTCTAATACTGTTGTTTTTTCTTTAATTTTCTATTTGCAGCTGGCCAGTGGAAGAAGAAGATGGGCCAGCACTTCTGCTGATGGGCTGTATGGAAAAGGCTTTTGTAGGATAGAGCTAAGGAATCCAAACAGCTCTACAGAGAAGCTGCAACTTCCCCTCTTCCTTGGCAGTTACATCTGGAAAATAAATAAACGGAACGACCCCTGCTCCATTAGCCTGCGTCTGTTCTCTGTCTGGGGAGTGATCCCAAGCTGTGTGGAGCCCCTGCCATCCTCAGGGCGGGGGTGGCTCCTGACGGTGCTGGGGGTAGCCCTGGCTTTGCTGGCTGGCCTCCAAGCCTGCTTGGCTAACAGTGCTGATCAAAGCAGCATGTGGTGCAACGGGTGTGGACTCGGGCATTTTCAGATCTCATTTAATTTCTGAGGCTTAACAGGATTTGTCAGGCCAAGCCATTTCCACCGAGCTGAGTGACAGTCATGGATGACATAGAGAAGGGCTCATTAGAGCAGCAAATTCAGAATTATGCATAAAGCAGCAATAACTGGTCCCTTAAAATTCCCTTGGCGCTTTGACACCAAATAGTTCTCCTAATTGAATGTCGGAAGGGAGCATTTTTGCTCATCTTTCCAAGCAGAAAATGGTCAAATGCCCACCAGCCAAGGCTGGGCAATTATTTTCTAGACCCCACTAAGGCGAAAGCTCTCTCCCACTGCAAGGACAGAGTGTGGATTGCTCTGACAGCCTTCACTCGTTGTGCTGGCTGGGGGGTCTGTGTTTTTCTCAGCCTGGCTGAAGACTTTGGAAGACTGCTACAGAAAATGACACGCACTGATGATGATGCTCCTGGCTCTCAAAAGTGCCCATGAGCATGCCAACCATGGCAAACTTCATCCCACTGAATTAATATCGAATTTAATATTTTGTGTGTGTGCACATTTCCATCATGGGCAGGATGACTCAACAGGGGACCAATGACAAAATTCAGTGCTCTTCAGTTCCAAACACTTTGGTCCCTCTTTCCAGCAATGCAAGCTCCAGACTAATCACAAAAGAAAGGATTCTGTCTGTTTATTTCCATTTTTAAGTCAGACTGCTTGGCTTATACCACCTCTTCTAATTTTTCATAATTTTCAACAAATGCAAACTAAGATTAAAATAGGAAGAATGCCATCTGTCACCGTAAATCTCTTAGAATCAGATTTGCTGTTCATTTTGGTTGAAGAACTCTCCCCTGAGATTTGTTTGTCAGTCCCTTTCATAAGCTGCAGATGTGCCTATGAAAGGTGTACTTATGTGTAAGACTGTCTGTCAGGTCTTTGATGGCAATTTGACTGAAGTTTGTTGATTCAGAGAGCTAATAAATAGTTCACAATTATTCTACAAGATCTGCATGACATGTCATTAACCGAACCAAGGAGAAAGCTGGGAACTGGAGCTCCACTTCTGTTGTTTGAAAGGCTAAAACCAAAGAACATCAAAAATAACAGCAATTTCTGTTGAGGCACAGTTCCTTTTGCTTAAATACTTATTTCTATGATGCTTATTTTCTAAAAAAACCTTCATCTTCACCAACATGATAAATATTTGTTGGGCATTGGGTGAGTTGGATCATTTCCCAGCGTGCTTGGAAATAGTGAGAAATGCTTGAAGCTTGTGTTCAAACTGTGATGATTTGAACGTACTCTCGACACCTTTTTCTTTCAAGTAGCTTTTTGTCGTGTTACACTGCTGCTCAAATCCCTGAAGTTCACAAATAACATGGTCTGTCTGGAACTCGGCTGTTTTCCATGGGGACAAAGCTGCTAATTGAGCTGCTGGTGCTTGTCCCAGCCCTCAAGGCACGCCCAGCAGATAGATGCTGTCAGTGGCCACTCATCTGGGTGACATAAATTGATTCCATGTCACTCCCCACCCTGGGAGCTGGCACCTGAAGTGCTCTGGTGCCAGCTGGTTGCAGAGGTAGGAAGAATATGTACATTTCTAATTTTTATTTCTTTCTATGTCAGTGTAGAAACCCAGGTGAAATGGCTTTACAATTCAATGCCATTTTTCTCTTTGTTCCAGTGTTGAAGGATTTGGGTTTTATTTTCATCTAAGAGAGTTTGGGAAGCCAACAACTGCACGGTAATTAGAGACCCCATTTGGCTGCATTTAGACAGTTTGGAGGTTGTAATTAGCTCTCGAGCCAGAATAAAGATATACTCCAACTGTACTTCATCAAAAACGTGACTTGGTCGCTATTCAGCTTTGGGGTTTAATCTGAGGTTGTCTGCATATTGCAATTTGAGTATCTGCAGGGTATGTGTGTGCCATCCTGTCCTCCCATCCTATTCCCTTAAACTTTTTCAAATCTCAGTTTTTGCTTTTGACAGTCACACCACATATGTCCCCTGAGAGCTGCGGGTGCCTGGATCGGCTTGGGTGGCATCCTGGGGACACCCAGGTGTGGTGCTTTTACACTGGCTGCTGGGTTTCCAAATTCTCCTTGACAAAGTCAGTGGGAGCAGAACTGGGGAAAGCTGAGTCCCTCAGAACATCCTTTCTGCCTTTTATTTCCAGTCATGGCTAACTGGGAATCTCATACATTAGACAGCATTCGGAAACAGGCCAGAAGAATATATAAAAAACCAACAAACTCTTCTCTTATTAGTGATTCTTCCTGCATCTTCTCTGACTCCTGGACTCCTGCCTGGCCCAGCCCCTCACCAACGCTCTGCAGTGCGTGCCCAGCATCACTTTTCCATACCCCACTGGGGAGGTTTCCAGTGGACTCCAGACACAAACAGGAAAACCTTCCTTCCGGCCACGGTCACTGGCATTACCTCATCTCTGATACTATTCTTCTCCATGGTGGTTTATCGTGCTGGGACGTGGGACACCGTGCCAGGAGGTTAAGGAGCTCAGTGCAAGGTCTGTGAGCCCTGGAGAACAGGAGGAGTCTCCACCCCATCCCTGCACAGCGAGTTAACAGCTCGGCCAGGGAACCTGAGGCCATAAGAGTGAAGAGCTGGGCCTGGCAGAGAGGGTTCATCCTTTGGAAGGAGTGACAGCAGGGCATTAATGTTCTCTGTGCTCCCCAGCAATGCTCCCACCAGAGCCAGCGAGGGACCAGAGCGTGCTGCTGCAGGTCAGCTGCTTGCAGCTCCCTGGAACACACCCTGGGGAGCAGGGATCCCAGGAGGAACCCCCTGGGATGGGGAGCAGGGATCCCAGGAGGAACCGAGCAGGGATCCCAGGAGGAACCCACTGGGATGGGGAGCAGGGATCCCAGGAGGAACTGAGCAGGGATCCCAGGAGGAACCCACTGGGATGGGGAGCAGGGATCCCAGGAGGAACCGAGCAGGGATCCCAGGAGGAACCCCCTGGGATGGGGAGCAGGGATCCCAGGAGGAACTGAGCAGGGATCCCAGGAGGAACTGAGCATGGATCCCAGGAGGAACCGAGCAGGGATCCCAGGAGGAACCGAGCAGGGATCCCAGGAGGAACCCCCTGGGATGGGGAGCAGGGATCCCAGGAGGAACCGAGCAGGGATCAGCAGTGCAGGCTGCCCCGTGGGGAGGTTTTCCATGGACTGACCACTGTTCACAGCCAAACCGTGTGGTGAGAACAGAGACCTCGGCAGCCCCACAGCTGAGTGCAGCAAGAAGGACTTTAGTCTAAGAAAGATGTGTTTAATTGTTTCTAAAATGTTTGAAAGGCTATAGAAGTCTCTAGACAACATTGCTGTTTCAAAATGCACCACAAATGCCAAAAAAAGCCCAGTGAGGCTGGTTTATTGTGCTTAAAGCTCTTCTGAAAAATCTTTCACTTTAAACATAATAACCCCAAGCACTTCTGAATAAAACATGCGTATATAAGGCAGAAGGATGTACAAGTTTGCTAATATTCATGCTTACTGTATAACAAAGTATATGCTCCTTTTTGCAAACTCCTACCTCAGTGCAAGAGGGATCTGATGGAGAACAACATAAAAGAATAACACATAGACAGAGGATTATTTTTATTAGAAATTACAGTGTAAGAAAATTATTATCCCTTTTATGAAATTAAAAATATTTGTAGCACTTCTCAAATTAAAATGTCTTTTTTTGTAAAGAGTAATTTAATAGAAATATTGTCTGTTTGGAATTTTAAAAAATTAAGCTGTAATATTTCTAGTCGCCCATTTCCCACATTTGAAATCAAACGGTTTTTTTTCATTAGGAAATTTCATTGCTGGTGGTGAAACAGCATTACATTTTTCTAAAACACCTCACAGTTCCTGTGAAACCTCGAAACTACAGTCGCACTTTGAAAATCCATGGGTTCTTAAAAGCATTCCAAAAAATAAAGTTTCTGTTCCTGATTTTTATCAAGCTAAAATGTCTATTCCTGTCACAAGAATTTCAAAGCATAACTACTACAAAAGTGTGGTGTTTTTTTTTTTTTTTTTTGCTAGCATCATTTTATTTAAATGGTGTTGACTTAAAATCCTGCTGAGAAAGATTCTGATTTATTCTGACTCTAACTGTGTAACAGAAACAGTCCTGGGATTGATGAGGATTAAGGGCACGTGAGAGAGGGAGTTACATACATTGTGGATGTTTCTGGAGGGGTCGTTCATTTACATGTAAAGGAAAATTCTATCAGGTTTATTGTAAATACTGCTGTAAATAAGGTTAATGTTATTGGAAATAATCATTGCTGAACAGCCCTCGGTTTATGGCTGTGCTTTCTTCTTCAGACACAAAGGAAATCAGTATCAACATAAAGTCTTAAATTTCTTTTATGAAGACAGGTGTTGTTGATTTATGTGTAATTCCCCATGAAATACTGGCTCGTGGTTCAAATTGAGTCTACCATTACTTAGGACTAAGAATAGTTTAGAAATTTCTTGAAACTGAAGAGCCTAATAGGCACCGACAAAGCAATAAGCAAAGTAGGGAAAATGCATTGGGAAGCAACTGCAAATCAAATTATTTCAAGAAAACAAACAAATGCTGCTGGGAACATTTTCTGTTGGCAGAGATGACAGGAGAACTGCAGAGAGGTTTAAAGTGGGCAACTCAACAGGAATGTCCTGTGGCCTGCAGAGATGTGTCAGGGCTGTGCAAAGGAAGGAGCGAAGCAGTCGACAGGGAACACACACCTCAGCTGCAGTCACTGTTGGGCCTTGCACGCCTGAAAAGTACAAATACTGCTCACACCTGAAAAGCACAAATACTCTTCACACCTATGGTATGGCAGAAAAAGAGGGCTTACTGGGGAGAATGGGGCTAAAATGGTGTGTAAGTCAAGGACAGAATAAAGAAAAGCCTGTGGGTTACACACAGGGTTATCAGGTGTTGTACTGAACTGGGACAAACGGTCGAGCTGCTCTAAACATCTCCAAATGCACTGAGGATAACATTTGGACTAGGGCAGTGTATTTGGAAGGCTAAATATATTTGAAATAAAAGACAAAATTGCTAAGAATGATGTCAGTGTACCAAAGCCAGTTCCAGACAGATTCATTCGACAAGGGCTCGGCGACAGTCCTAGATTGCAGCAGTGCACATCCTGCACATGTGGGTCTGCACGTTTGACCTCCCATTAGTTCCCGAGAATTGCTCCAGCCGATTCTTCCCTTTCCACTCCTTGCTCACGGATCCGTGGGGTTGAGCACGGGCGGCAGAGCTGGGAGGGTGAGGTGGGATCAGCGGGTGCAGCATCCCCGGCCCTGTGTGCCTGCGGAACAGCGCCCGGAGGAGGCGGGAGCTCGGGGAGGCAGCAGGACAACGGCGAGGGCTGCACTGCAGGGCAGGGGAGAGGACTGACTCCTGGGGATGGGACAGCACTGAGCTGGGGACAGACAGGACTGAGTCCTGGGGACAGACAGGACTGACTCCTGGGGACAGACAGGACTGACTCCTGGGGACGGACAGGACTGACTCCTGGGAACAGGAGAGGACTGACTCCTGGGAACAGGAGAGGACTGAGCTCCTGGGAAGTGCCTCGGTGGGATCCACTGGAGCTGCTTCCCTCATTCACACATACGTGAGTGCCTCAGTCTGGCTGACAGTAACAGCTCAGGGTACAGAGACCCAAGCACTGCACCTCCCTTGCCTCAGCCTGTTTCCCATTCCAAAGGAAATGTGAATACCTCCAGATGAGAATGCACTGCACTCCCACCTGTGCCTCCCACGCCTTTCAGTGTGAGTCTATTCACAGCAACATCCATATGAAACATCCTTGGAGAATCTGACTCTGGATAGACTTACGTGAACAGTTTGTACAACCAAAAATTTGGGTTTGGATTAAGTTGAATTAACTGAAGAGTTTGGCTGAGAACTGTTTCTAAGGACTAATGTTTAATTTCAACAGTTTTCAATTTTACACGTTGTTTTTTTCCAGAGAATTAACTGGAATTAATAAAAAAAACTAAAACAGTAACATATTTGAGAGAAAAAGACGATTTTTCTCCTGTTTTCTTGGTGAAACTAAGAGGGTTTATTGTGGAGTTTTTGCTGCCCCTGGATATTTCCCTCTCACACCTGTGCTGGAACACTGCTGGGATGGATGGCTGTCATCCTGCCTAGGAGCAGCCACACTGGCTAAGGATAGGGATTCCAGAGTGTGTATCCACGGATGTGTTGCACAACCTCATTTTTTTCCACTTTATTTTGCAGTATTTTGTGAGACAGGAAACAGAAGGTAAGGCCTAACCAGCAAACAGAATCTTGCTGGTTCTTTGAAGGAAGTCAAGAAGTCACAACAGAGAAGGCCAAAAAACCAAAATAATTTTGCAGCTGCATCTGGGTGCCCTGAAAGAGGAGAGATGGTATGGCCAAGTTCCCGTTGGAAGGGAGGTGTAGGGAATGAGCCACAAAATTAACACAGCGTGGATCATTTGGGCAACGAAGTCTAGGAGGAAAAATTGTTGAGAGATGATGTTAAAGAGTAAGGGTGGGAATTAACTAATGCCTGGTGGTAAAAAGGATGTGGAGAAAGCAGAGTCGTGGCTGACTGGGAGGTTACAAACTCAGGTCAGGAAAAGGACAGCGGGTGTGAGCCAGGAGAGGGAGAGCAGCAGGGACAAAGAAGGGACTGAGGGGGCTGTGGGAGAAGCAGCGGGATTTGGAGGCCCAGCTGAATGGAGAACAAGTCATTCAACGAAGGAAGTAGAAAAGATGATTAAGATATAAATCAGGATCCTTTGGGGATCTGAGCAAGAAAGAGAAGTCAATTCAAGGAAGTAAAGAAATGTGGGAGGCACAGAGCAGAGTGGGGCAGCATGAAATTGCTCAACAACAGAGCACGCCACAGAAGCCTCACAGAAACACATTCAAAAATAGATTTCATTAATTTTATTTCATATTAAGCTGAGAAAGGATTATCAATATTCCCCAGTTTAATTTTATGATTCCCCCCCCCCCCCAAATATCCTAAAAGCACAGAGAGCAGAACCTGAAGAGCTTTCACTTTATGGAAGGTACCTGCTCAAGGGTGCGCTGAATGAGACCGAGGGGAGGAGGGTGGATTACTCAGCACGGTTCTGCACAGCTCTTGAGCTCTCCAGCCCTGCACGAGCCTGTGTTAACGTGTGAAATATCTGGATCACTGACAGCAATGTCACTGGTAGTGGAAAGCACAGAGAAGGATCTGTCCAGAACTCAGCTGTAAGCAGAGCTGGGACATGGAACTTTGCCTCAAGTTCCTGAGGCAGGTAGGAAGAAAGGTACCCACCGAACACTTACTTTTCATCAGAGTTTCAATTCAAGCAATAGATTAAAATGAAGGCACAATCATTAAATTTAATGCATTATACATTTGCCATAGGCTTTGAAAAGTATGAAATGCTTTCCATTTTGAAAAGCCCATTGCAGTGTCCCAGCATAGGCACTGCAGAAAGCAAATTCTGGAACATGGTTGCGGCGAGGAGGTTAAGGAAACAGACTGGAGGAAGTGTGAAGGTCCCTCATACCCAAAATGTTTGTTTTTAGCACAATTAAGACAAGCTTGCAGCAATAAAATCCGTGATCCTGTGGTGAGCTAATGAGAAAAAGTGTGAGAAGATCCAGCTAATAAAAAATGTAAATTGCATCTTGTGTGAAAAGCAGCTATCACTTCCACATTGCGTAGGCTCTACTTTTCTATCTATTAGTAGAATACATTAGTATACCACCACTACAAAATTCAGCAGTTTATTTCTCTGTAACCTTCTTCTGCATGAAAGGTAGGTTGAATTTCAGCCTAGGCCTGAGTCCTTTTTTCCCATCCATTCATTGCTACAGACAAGGTGATTTATAAGCAGATTCCCACATGGGAAACAGAAGAAACAGCATAAAAATCTGCCTTCCCCCTCATTTAACCCAGCCCTGTTTGTGACTGTCTCAGTAGGTGCCTGCACTCAGGAACAGGTATCGCTGTGTAATTAATGTGAGTTAGTTATTTAACAGTGTAAGTTTATCAGCATAAATGGGTGTAAACCATACTATCTCTTTTGTAATTTACTAGCTATATCGTCAAGGAGGAAAGCTTCAACAACCAGAGATAAATGCACATGGATTTTTAGCTGACAATGTATGTAAATGCAATTATCTTTGTGAATTGTACATTACAGTATCTAGAGAGCACTGGGAAGCTGAGGCACATTAAGGACCATTTACTCAGATGGGTGTTGGTGACACTGCTGCCACAGGAGCCAGTCAGGCACTGGCCAGGGCCACACAGCTGAGGTACATGTGAACAGTGGATCAGCCCTTAGCAACACCTGCTGCTCTCTGGTGACATTTTCACTGGGCAGACATGCTTCACTCCGGAGCCCACCATGCCGAGCCCTCAGCGGCTCTGGCCCTCAGCGCGCTGCCGTGAGGGGCGGGGCTGTGCGGCCTGGAGACTGCTTTCCGATTGGTTCTGCGTTCCCGCGCTCCGCGGCGACTGGCCCGGCGTTCGCGCGCTGCGCAGCAATTGGTTAGACGTTCCCGCGCTGCGCGGCGATTGGTGCTCCCCGTCACCGCGGGGAAGGTTCGGCGCGGGCCGGGAAGCCGGGCTCTGAGGGGAGCAAAGATGGCGGCGGCCGCGTGAGGGGAGCGTGTCTGATACGGGAGGGCGGCGCACCACTGCGCTCGCCCTGAGCTCCCAGGGGCATGACCTGCTCCCACAGCCCAATGCAGTTTGCGCTACATAAGCATGGCTGCCCCTCCTGTTCTTCTGTACAAGCACCTTCGTTTTCAGCCTGTGTACTGCTTCATGCATGTTACGTGAACATGCCAGCTCCCACAGCCGCTGAACTGTCACAAAAAGTGAATGAGCTGTGAGGGGTGATACTCCCCTTCAGGTAAATAAAAATGCTCTGTGTCCCCTGCAGTCTGATACACCAAAAAGTAACAGGGCTGTAATAACACAAGATACCTTGCAGTACTTAATAGCTGAGTAATTAAAATTATCTCAGCAGTCATACTGTATTTTTCAATATCAATATATATCAATATGCTTCTACTTCAGATTGCAATACCTGATGTATTTTTAAAATGTATTTACCTAAACATAACCATGGACACAGAAAATTTACACATTCTGCACTTCTAATGAGTTCCTCAGCTAACTGCACTCTCAACCCACCACAATTTCTGTGTGTCCCCTTCTGTAGCCTGAATTACTGAGTAAAAGATTAAAAAAAAACAAGTAAGTTTAAGGAGCATGTGAAAAAAAAAAAGTAAAATCCGTATGTGGTAAATTGAACAGTTGGAGACATGAACTTGCCCATAAGAGCGTAACTCTCCCAATGTTCTCTTTGAGAGCTTCTGTAAATGAGCTTTTTTCACAGAATCACTGAAGGGACGAGGCTGGGTGTGAGGCTGAGATCTGGCTCCAGGTTTGCTGTGGCTGGGCTCCAGGAGCTGAGGGTGCTGAGCCATCTGTGCTCTCCTGCAGGCAGCTCGCTCAGGGGCTCACAGCTGCAGCATGGAAAGCAGCAGAATTATTTCTGCAGGTGAACTTGCCAGTCACGAGGACAACAGAATTGTTTGGTCATTGTTCATGCTGTGTGCTCTTCCCGTGCTTTTCCAGTGCTAGGCACTGAAAAGAGGAGAAACAACTAAGACGTGTAGTTGAAGGGAGAGAAATTCCTTTTCTGACGAGTCTTTGATTTTCTCTTTTCTCTTTTTCTTGAAGTTGTCCTGCCCTAGCACAGTGTTGTAGTGTTTGTGCTGTAAATGCAGCAGAAAACTATCCAAATTTATAGAAAAAAACCTACTTAATGATTGCTTGAAAACACAAAACCCCACAACAATACAAACCATCCTGTAACACCTGTGCGTTTGTCAGCCATCTTCACTGCTCCATTTTACATGTGGAGCTCCATTTTGCTGTGGATCTTGCACAACAAAACGTAAAAGCTGTGCTGGATTATGAGCTGTTGTATTTATAACATTATTTAGTGCCATTTAGTTACTGGAAGAAAATTATCCCCTTCTCAAAACCTCACTTGTTAGAAAGGAATACAATTACTGAATGTTTATGCAGGGATTCTAAAGTACAAGACAACGATTTTATACCTTAAGTGTGAATGCCTGCATGCAATCTGAATACATTTCTGGGAAGGTTTTAATTGCACACTGATAACAGGCAGTCCTTGTGGCGACACTCAGGCATTGGATCATGATCAAAAAGCAAAGGAGTTGAATTATGTAGAGACCAACTTCCTCCTTGCTGTATTCCCTCTGCTGCTTTCAGGGCAATTATGACGCGTTTCTGCGTTCCAGAGTGTAGGGGAAAGATGATGGGGGAGGGAAACACAATCCTTTGGTAGTTTTGACTCACAAGAAATGAGTTTTTATTCACAGAGAGGTCTGGCTCCATTACTATTCAGAAACCAAACAATACCCGGCTCAGCAGCTGGAATGAGCCGGGGGTACTGGATCTGTGCAGAGAGATGTGGGGTCATGTGTGCCTGAACTCACCATGCTGATTGTTATTTTCAGCATTGTGGTTGTGGGTCAGGAGCCAAATATGTGCTGAAGTCAAGGTGCATGGCTACCCAAAGGCTTGCAAACCCCACTAGTGGCCTACAGAGCATTGGTGAATCTGAGCGACACATATTTTGTCTTCTTTTTGAGGCTTCTGAACTGTGGGAGATCAGCTGATCTGTTATTTCAGATCGATGGTGAGATACTCAAAAAGCCATTGTTTAGGCTGGCAGCTTTATAAATGGCAGTGGGAATTGTTAACCTGATTCTCCTGCCTGTGCTGGCAGAAACTGGTACTAGCACTGAATGCTACTGGATGTCTCGTGGCCTTGGGAATGCAATTATGGACAGTTTTTTAGATCTATAAAAGTACCATGTTCCTAGAGATAAAGTTTTTTCTGAGTTCATTCCATTCTTAAGCCTGTTTCACCCATCCTTGATCTGATCTATTGTTATCCAGGTTCAGAATTTGTTTTAAGCAGCATTACATACCTGAGCATGAGGCAAGAGTGGGCAGGGGACCTTTTCCTTAAAGCTGGGGATCCCTCCAGCAGCAGGCCCTGTTCAATGGGGAGTCAGATCTCTGCTCATTTGTAGCAGAGCCCCCAGGCTGTCAGACACCCAGCACCCTTTCATCCTTGTGACTTCAAAGTGCTGCTCAGAGCTGGGCAGAAAGAGGCTTTGAGTTAGATCTCTAATTGAAGTGGATCTATTAGGCTGCCCTGCCTTTTCAAAGTGTGTTGTTTGAAACTTCACAGCAAATGGATGTGTTCAGGTAGAGCAGGGTCTCATGGAGTTATTGCAGCTCTTTTTAGCTAGCTATAAATTTAGCTAGCACCTTCCTGGGATTTCATTTGAGAGGTAAATCAAACACTACCTCATCTCCTGTTACACGTAGTTCAAAAATGTTCGAGGTTCTCAAAGCACTGGAAGTGAATGGTGTTATTACAAAGTTGGCCTTGGCGTTTTTGACATGGCCTGCAGATTTCATCCTCTTTATCTGGAAGAGCTGAGAAAATTGTGATCAAAAAGCCAGACCTGGAGCTGTGTTCTGGCAGTGCAGCTACCTCGCTGCCGAAGGATTGTCAGAGTTCAAAGCATGATCACCTTGGTGTGGGTTAAATCATGATCACCTTGGTGTG
>VXBQ01012025.1:11983-34317 GCA_013400175.1 Phainopepla nitens
CTGCGCCCGCGGAGGGTCCGGCTCGCTCCCGCTCCGCCCCGCAGGGATCCCTCCCTGCCTTGCAGAGCCCAGGGGTTAAATCCTCCGGAACAGGGAAGCTGGCCGATGAGGAGGAGGGGCAGGGGCGGTCAGAGCCTTTGCTCCCCAACGCGAGGTCCTGAGGGTGGTTTGTAGGGGCGCACAAGGCACACTGAGCCCCACTCTGCCCTCCGGGGGCTCCAGGCCCAGAGCCCAGAGCTGGTACCGGGGACGGAAGCGCAGAGGAAGGTGTTTGCACTTCCCGCCGGGAAGCTCCAGCGGAGCAGCTCCCGATCCCGCCGGCAGGGACACGGCGCCAGTGCCAAGTCACCAGCCTGGCTCCCGCGGTGGGTGCCTCTCTCCCGGCGCTGCTCGGGAGGGTGTGAGCACCACCCTCCTCTGTGTGGAGTGCTAATTTCTCCTCTCATTGGAATGAACGCGTTTTAATGAGGTTTATGAACGTGATAAATACACAAACGGTGAGCAAAGGAGTGCCGTGTCCCGAGTAAGAACGTGGGTGTTTGCAGGGCAGCAGAGAAGGGGGAGGGATTTTCTTCTCTTCCCCGTAATTATCGCAGGCAGGTGAACAGCAGGATGAGAAGGTTTCAGGGCAGTGCAGCTGTTCTAAGAAATCCCATGTATTTCACATCCTTTGGATGATTTTCCCAACAGCTCCCTGACATCCTGCTGGGATCCATCACACCACCAGGGAAAAGGGAGCGAGGCAAGGCTCGGCTCATTTTCCATGAACACAAACATTGTTTAGGAATAGAGCCATGTTTATAGAGAAGTGGGAGCAGGGCCCTGGTCCTGTGAGGAGTGAGGGGTTCAGGGAGAGCTGTAGGCTCCTTTCCTGGAATTGCATCCATAATCCAGACCCACCACAAGCCCCCTGCTACAGCCAAGCTTGCTTTCCAGGGAATTACAGGAGGGATAAATGAATGAATGCTGGCTAATTAAGCAATTAATTACTGCAGGGTCTATGGGCAGTGCCTGCTGCAGCTGCAAACCTCCCGAAGCACCCCTCACTCCTCATGCCTGACACCCCTGGGACGGGCAGCAGGGGAAGCAGGAGGGGATTAGAAATTAAAATGCTATTGGAAAGTTTAATGATATCTTCATAATTTGTCATCGCAGACACGGCGCTGGAGCTGGTTCCCTGTGCTGGGATGGATCTCGGTCGCTGTGGTTGCCCGTCTGACGCTCAGGGAGGCAGAGGGGCTGTGCCTGCGGAGCAGGACCCGCTCCGGCGGCGCACCCGAGTGAACGGATCCCTGGCACCTGGCTGCCGGGGTCAGCGACCTCGGGGCATCCTGCCTTCGATGTGCACGGCTCTGGAGCGGGATGGATCCCGCAGGCGCTGCAGGCAGAGCTGGCCTTCCTCTGCCTTCTGTGCCGACTCTGATTAACAGGCAGAGCGTCTGGCTCTCGTTTTTCCAGACATGGAAGGATCCAAATGAAGGCTGGCTGTCCCTGATTAACCATTACCCTTCCCATGCCTGTTCCAAATGCCGGAGTTGTTCTCTGCTCTGCTTTGTCACCCCTGTACAGATCATCTGCAGCAGCTCCCTTACAGTTAAACCAGAAGCAGGCATTTGGTGATATTTATTGAAGGAAAGTGAGGATTGCTTCATCTTCCTCCTGAATTACATCTTCCTGCTTGGGAAGAGTGGACACAGAACCACCTGGCTGCCTCTCACACCCACAGCAGGTCCCACCCTGGTGTCCCACAGGGCTCCCAGAGACCTTTGAGATGTCTCATGAGCCAGGAGAAATGTGCTGGCACTGGGGAGAGCCCCGTGCTGCCTGTGGGATGAGCATGCCTTGGAAAGCCTGGCCAGGCCGTCTGCTTGGTTTCACTGGGATGTAGAGATGGATGAAGGAAGAGCCCAGAGCTGCTGTGCTGAGCCTCTAGAGGGTGCAGGGTTGGACCCACAGGTACCAAAGCCCAGAGCCCTGCTCAGTGCCCAGGGCTGTCACCAGGTCTGGCACCACAGCGCTCCAATGGCATCTATCTCCAGCCAGCACCCAGCATGGCTCCAGTACTTTGGCACCACAGCACTGTTGATGTCACACTGATCTTTGTTGACCCTGAGGTGGCCAGTGGCTGGCTTCTGGCTCCTCACTGGGCACCAAGGATGCCATGTTGGCCACCTAGGATGCCCTATTGGCCACTACTTTTCCTCTGTCCCATCAGAAGAAAGCCCTAGGACCACTCAAACCACACTTTATTGCAGGGACAAATCACACTGTACCCCTCCCTCACATCAGGGGTTGGTTAACAGCGCAGACAACTGGATTTTCTCCAGACACCCCACAGCAAATCACAGAAATGACCCCAGGGTTGTGACAGGGGCGTGTGTTGGCATCACACTGCTGTGGAGCTCCCTTGCAGCCAGAAGGGCAAGTGATGACAAATGACACTTGCCCTGTAATTACAGCCAGGCTCCGCTCAGCCAGGGCTCCTGCATTTTTGAGAGAAACCAGAAATACTCCCAGCTCAATCATTAACTGCTCTGAGCCTCATGGCAAGAGGCGGCCAGGGCTGCCTCAGCCTGGGCTGGCAGAGGGGAGAGGGGACAGCCTGGAATGTGCTGCAGAGGTGTTTCCACATCCTCCATTCCACAGGGATGAGGTCCTGGGAGAGCAGAGCACCTCGGAGGGTTTGGGATGCCAATGGGAAAGTGGCATTAGAATAACATCAATTGCCTTGGTGTCAGTGTCACTGCTGAGTTGAGCTGAAGCAAGGCAGGGGATTGGGGGAACCCATGGGTGTAACTTTGCTCCACACCCAAGGTGGGATCTGGAAATAAGCTGGAAAACGGCTTGGATGGGAAGGGTGTGAGGAGGAGGGCAGGGAGGCCCAGGGGAGCTCCCCAAAACCTGGGGGAGCCTCATCCCATGGCTCATCCAGGAGATGCTCTGCTCCAGGGGAGAGGATCTGGGCAGGCTCCTCTCTGCCAGCACCACTGAATTCCCCCTACTGAGGGGCTCCTCCCTCTGCAGGGACCAGCATGGACTTGAACCTCCTCCCTCTTCTCCTCCAGGAGGAATCTCATCCTTTCCTGGGAGCAGGTCTGTGCCCAGCTTGCTCAGCCAAGTGCTGTGAGTGCTCTCGATCAGAGCCTGTGCCAGATGTGCTTGTGTGCAGCCAGATGTGTAGGCTCAGAGCAAGATGCACATTGAGGGACCCCAAGGAGGGGTTAACCCATGCCTTCAACAACCACAACACCTTGGGCTGATGTTCCTCCAAAACTCAAGAGGAATCCAAAAGATATAAGAAAAAAAGCGGTTTTTCTATTTTCTGAGCCATTTTCCGTCAGAAAGGAGTTTGATGGAACATTGTCACCCCAGAGGTGGGTGGCCAGGCACAGTGCCCCCCTTTCAGGCTGTCTCTGTTTACCAGAACATCCCCTCCTGTGTCATTGCCCCGGTGAGCAAGGCAGTGACCAGCGGGGCAGTGACTGGAGGGGACATGAAAGGCTCTGGCCAGGACAGCGACAGTGACATCTTCCTCCAAGCAAAGGCAACTCAGCAGCGTGGGCAGGGGACAGTCACCATCTCCCCAGTGCTCCCACAGGGCGTCACAGAGCTCCCAGTGCCCAGGACGGCTCTGAGACCTCTGTCACAGCACAGTGGGGACAGCTGTGCACCCCGCTGGGACAAAGCAGTGCCTCTGGGTCCCCGACCAGACCAGAGCCCCTCAAGCTCAGGAAGGACTGTGCCTGCACTGAGCAGGGAAGGGCAGACACAGCAGGTCTGGGCTCTGCTCTGCTCTCTGCTGTTTCCTTCCCGGAATTCCTTTGTTTCTCTCCCTGCTCGGCAGCACGGTGAGGATGGATGTTGGATCAGCCGGGCTGCTCGTCACTCTCCTCCTCCTCCTCCTCACCATCCTGTGGTTCCTGGTCTGGAGGAGTGACACGAAGAGGAGCCAGCTGCCTCCTGGCCCAGCCCCGTGGCCCATCCTGGGCAACCTGTGGCAGAAAGATGTCCTGCCCCTCTACAGGCACTATGAGAAGGTAAGGGACAAGTGGCTGTGGTGGACCCATTCACAGCCCCAGCAGGACAGACAGTGGGAAAGTCCCGTGCCAAAATAAAAGGGGAATCCCACAGGTGACTCTTCCTACCTTTCTTTTCTCTTCTTCCCTCCCTCATCTCTTGCTCTACGAGAATTGCTTAAATTCCTTCTGCTGAGAGCAGAATCAACCCTGTTATTGAAGGCTTTCTCCTCCTGTAAGGGACCCATGTGGTGACAGCGTCTCGCAAGGGCTGCAGTGCTGCTGCTGTCCAGAGCTGCTTCCCAGAGATGATGCTTTGAACCCCCCAAAATAGCACTGGGATGAAACCCACTGGGACGGGGACGGGGACAGGGACAGGGCTGGAAGCGAGATGAGGTCACAGCTTTGAGAGAGGCACTTCCCCTCCCTGCTAGGCTCTCACCAGTGCTATGGGCTATAGTCCCAGTTTGAAATGCCGTGAATGAACCCTGGCTCACAGAGCTGCCCATCCTCCCAGCTCAGCAGCACCTACGGCCCCATCTTCACTGTGTGGCTGGGGCTGAAGCCGGTGGTGGTGCTCTGTGGGTACGAGGCGGTGAAGGATGCCCTAGTGGGACACTCCGAGGAGTTTGGGGGCAGACCAGAGATCCCGCTCCTGAAGCAGCTCTCCAAAGACTATGGTGAGTGCCTGCATCTCTCCGGGAACTCTCTGGGCAAGCAGATGGCCACGTCCGAGTCTAGGGAAGGGTTCAGCACCCAAGACCTCAAACACCCATTTCCTGCTCTGCAAGACCCTTCAACTCCTATGCCCCTTGTCCAAGGACAGTATTAATTCCAGTTAGCAGTTCCAGCTTTGTTCTGAGTTGCTGTATAGATCCTCATGCTTTCATGAACACTGTGCACACCTGCATCATTCGCTGGCTTATTGCCCTATTGCTCCTCAGCCTGGCTCAGAGCAGGGTTCCCACTCCTGGGGAGCAGGGTGGGCAGGGCCTGATCTCCTCTGTGTCCCTCCAGGATTTGTCTCCAACAATGAGATGAAGTGGCGGGAGCTGCGGAGGTTCACGCTCAGCACCCTGCGGGACTTTGGGATGGGGAAGAGCTCCATGTCCCAGAAGGTGCAGCAGGAGGCTCAGCACCTGGTGGAGCTGCTGGCAAAGCTCAAAGGTGACATGGGTCCTGTCCTTGCTGGCCCTGCAGCAGGCAGAGGACACACAAGAGTCCCATGGGACATATGTGGCCCCAGAGCTGTTTGCAGGGCCAGGTGTGGGTGATCCCTGCAGGGAAGGGCTGAGATCCAGCCCCACAACACCCAGGAGCTGCAGGAATGTGCTATAGCCATGGCTGAAGGCCAGGAGGGAGATCCTGCTCTGAACTGGTGCAGGGGTGGCCACAAGCCAGGAGCATTCCCTGCCAGAGGAACGGGAATGGGGAACAGAACTGCGTGGGGCATGGGCCTGGGAATGCACCGCTAGGACTCTGCCCCGGTGACTTGGGGTTATCAGGGTGATTTCCGCCTCTCCAACAACACCCAGCTCCAGCCAGTGCCAACATATCTTCTGGGGCTTCCTGCAGATGGCTCTGCTTCCCTCAGTCCAAGCCGTGGGAGGGGTTTAGGGGCAGGGAGGTGGATGGAGGAGCCCACAGCTCTTGAGGGCTCTTTGCTGTGGCTGTCAGGCCCAGCAGATCAAAATCAGGGGCTCAGAGCAGGGGGGAAGGGATGGTTTCCATCTTGAAGCGGATAAATAACTGGTGACTTTTTGATGCTCTGCTCACCTCTTGTGGCTGTAGGCAATGCCTTTGAGCCCATGACCATGTTCAGACACGCAGTGTCCAACGTGATCTGCTCCGTGGTCTTCGGAAGCCGCTACAGCTACAGCGATGTGGCTTTCCTGGAGCTGCTCAACGCCATCGGGAACTACATCAGCTTCTTCCTGTCCCCTGTCGCCAAGGTAGGAGCCCGGTGTGCTCAGCACCCCCTGTCTGCTGCCCTCGGGGCTGAGGATGCTCCCTGGTGGGACAGCGTGGCTTTGAGGGAGGGGCTGGGGGGCTCTGCCCAGGAACCTGAGCCCTGCCGTGCCCCTCCCTCCGCAGGTGTACAACACCTTTCCCAGCATCATGCACCGGCTCCCGGGGCCACACAAGCAGGTCCTGGCAGACTGCCAGAAGCTGAAGGACTACATCCAGGAGAAGGTGCAGTTCCACCATCTGACTCTGGACTCCAGCTGCCCCCGGGACTACATCGACTGTTTCCTGATGAGAGCAGAGAAGGTAGGAGAGGGCTGCCCTCCAGCCCGGCTGTAGCCTGGAGTATCACCCAGACAACACTGAATCCCTCCCCACCACACCTTCTTGCAGGAGAAGGGCAGCACAGAGACCATGTACAGCCACGAAGACCTGATCATGTCAGTGTTCAACCTCTTTGGCGCCGGGACAGTGACAACCAGCAACACCCTGGTGTTCTTCCTGCTGATGCTGGCAAAGCACCCCCACATCCAAGGTATGACAGCAAAACACAGCTGCTCTGGTGCCTGGGCTGCTCACGGGGCAGAGGGTCCCACCCCTGGAGGGTCCCGTTTGTGGGAAGACACAAATCATCCTGTGGGGTCACCCAAGGGTGGGAACCATTAGACACACACTCCCACAGGCCAGGGGATCCGGGTGCTTCTCCCTGAGCTCCATCCCTGCCCATGGAGATGGCCCCGGAGGGGCCTGTGGGAGATGCTCTGAGCTTGCCTGGTGCAGGGAGGGATGAGGGCAGAGACTCTGTTTCTGGGCTCTACAAGGGCTTAGGCCAGGTTGCTCCCCCTCTAGCCCATTCCTGGGTTTAGGATCAGTGCCCATGGAGGCCAGTAAGAAACTCTGGGGAGGTTGCACAGCAGGCACCCAGCCCCCACTGCTGTCCCCAGCCAAGGTCCAGGAGGAGATCGATGCCGTGGTGGGGGCTGGCCGTGCCCCCAGCACAGAGGACAAGCTGAGGATGCCCTACACCAACGCCGTCATCCACGAGCTGCAGCGCTTCCACAAGACCCGCATTGAGAACTTCCCGCGCATGACGACGCAGGATGTCCTGTTCAGGGGCTACGCCATCCCCAAGGTACATAGGGTGGCCTCAGAGCCTCTGTCCCCAAGGGAGAGGTGACAGCAGGGCTTGAGTGACATTTGCCTTTGTCCCTGGACTGTTTGCACACGTCTGAAGGTGTCTGGTCTTTCCCAATGCTCAGTAGCAATGACCTTTCAGAGGGGAGCAGAGGCAGGTGAATGTCACTGCCTGTCCTGCCCACATCCCGTGTCCCTTCCTTGCTCATCCTGGCAAACAACTCTTCCCACCACGGAGCCGTGCAGGGCTGCAGGGGCCAGAGCAGGAGCCCACCCCGGGGTGGGGCCAGGCCAGATCCCCCACAGCTCGGCAGATCTGGGGACAGCCCTCCTCCTGGTTTGACCACGAGCATTGTGTGCAAAACCCAGCCTGAGGGAACATCTCCTGCCTTTGGATTTGGGGCAGCAAGAGCGGCTTTAACAGAAATCCATAGGAATAACTCAGTAATTTGTGTCTCATAAGCTGAGACTGGCAGGACCATGGGGACAGCAGAGCCCCATGTCAGTTGTCCCAGTGGCACAGAGCCACCATTCCAGGCTGCCTCCCGATGGGAAGCTGCTTGGGTATTGGAGTGCACACCTAGCCTCCCCCACGTCCCCTGGATGCTCTCCCCTGACTAATCCACCCCAGCAGAGCCCATGGCATGGTACTGATGTTCCTCCACACATCCCTGCCCCATCCCTCTCCCACAGGGCACTCCTGTTATTCCAGTACTTTCCTCCGTGCATTCGGATCCAACCCAGTGGGAAAACCCCCAAAAAGTGGACCCCACACACTTCTTGGACAAGCAGGGCGAGTTCAGGAAGCGCGAGGCCTTCATGGCATTCTCAGCAGGTCAGTGCTCCCCCACCCTGCCAGCTCCGTGCCCATGAGTGCCAGTACAGACACTCAGTGGCACCGTAGTGCCACCCTCCCCACGGTCTGCCTGCCCACCCTCCTGTCCCTTCGATCCCCGCTGATGTCACCCCTGTCTCCGTGCCCAGGGAAGCGGATGTGCCCAGGGGAGGCGCTGGCCCGCATCGAGCTCTTCCTGTTCCTCACCACGCTGCTGCAGAGCTTCACCTTCCAGCTGGCCACGGAGCACAAGGAGCTGGATTTATTCTCCCTATGGCTCGAGATTGAGAGGAGGGCGATCCCGGGCAAGTTCTTCGCTATTCCACGCTCAGTGTCCTCCTAAGCTGGGAGAGCGGGACAAGGAAAGGCTCTCCCAGGTGCCTCCATCCCTGCCCCAGAGCGAGCCCTGTGGCCATGAGGGACAGCCACAGCCACCACAGAAAGGACACTTTGGCCTTGGAGTTACTCCTCTGAGAACTGTCGGGCACTGCTGCCATCAGCTCCATGAGCAACCTGCTCCCAGCCCTTCCCTCCCCATCCCAGGAACATGAGGAAGGGGCACTGCTTTTCCTCCCCCATCCATGCTGTTTGAGCTCCTCATGGCAGGGCTGCCTGGGGCTCCTGGCAGGGTGGGGGCTCCCTCAGTTTGGTGAAGGATTCAATCTCTGCAATAAAAATAATAATCAAAACAGGATGCTGGTCTTTATAAGAACAGTTGTCGTGCCTCTTGCATCCAGTTCTTCTCAGTGCAAACCTCTCAGACACAGGATTTCAGCTCCTTGTCTCTTCCTGGGGTGTCTTCACCTTTCCCAGAACAGCTCAAGCCAGGAAATCAGCCAGGTATCAACCCATTTCTACACCTGCCATGTGCCACACCTTCCACTGTCCCAGGCTGCTCCAAGCCCCATCCAACCTGGCCTTGGGCACTGCCAGGGACCCAGGGGCAGCCACAGCTGCTCTGGGCACCCTGTGCCAGGGCCTGCCACCCTCACAGGGAGGAATTTCTTCCCAATATCCCATCTAACCCTGCCCTGAAGCAGTTTGAAGTCACTACCCTTTGACCTGTCACTCCAGTTCCTTGTCCCAAGTCCCTCTCAGCTCTCTTGGAGCCCCTTCAGGTACTGGAAAGGCCTCTGAGGTCTCCCTGGAGTCTCTTCTCCAGGTGAATGATTCCAATTCTCTCACCTTCCAAAAACACACACTTGTTATCTCAGTGCTGGGCTGTGCTTCTCTGATTCCTTCACATCAATATTTAACTCCAGAAAGTGCCCTCAGGTGCCAGTTCAGCTCCGTGTGCAGCCACTGGAGTCATTCTGGGGGTCCTGAGGGGAGCTGGCAGGGTGGGATGTGCTCCCAGCCTTCCTGTTCCCCCTGCCTGGGGGTGAGGGTGCTGCAGAGGGTCTTGTGTCAGCAGTGGGGCTTGGGGGCCCTACGAAGCCTGGGGCTTCAGGGCATGGGGAAAATTTGGGTTCTCCAGGGTTCTCAGGGCTGGTCTTGGTGGAGTTTTTCTTGCTGGGGTGCTCCTGCAAACATGGAGAGGGGGACAGCAGGGACTCTGCCCTGGGGTGGGTTTGGCTGTGCCCTGCTGGAGGGAAGTGAGATCAGGAACCTGGTTAATCCTCCTGCCTTGTCCCAAATGATGTATAAACCAGCCTTTACTCTGACTCTAAGGGCATTTGTCACTTTTAGATGACTAAATCAGCATTTTTCCTAATCTGGGGAAGCTCAGGCAGGCAGAGGCACGTGTCAAAAATGTGTGTCACTGAATCCTTTGCTCAATCTCTGCCTGAAGCCATGGGTCAGTACCGTGCCTGTGATCTGGGTGACCTCTGGGCTTCTGTGTCTAAAACCAAACACCGGCGTCCAAAGGCCACCCGTGCTCCACTTCCCGGGGCATCCCGTGCCCCTTTGTGTCAGTGCCCGGTCCAGCTGTGCTCGGGGCTGGCAGGGTGCCCTGCCCTGACTACGAGTCCCCGTCCCAGAAGGTCTGCTGGCATCCCCCGGCACCCCGACATCCCCTGGCACCTGCCATCACCCAGACATTCCCCATCACCCTGACATCCCCCGGCAGCCCGACATCCCCTGGACATGCCCCGTCCCCCGGACGCCCCTGGGCGCCGCCCGCTGAGGCTGTGCCCGCGGGCTCTGGCAGCGTTACGGCGGCGGTTGGAGGTGACGGTCGCTGTCTCCGGGCAGCCCCGGCGCCGCGGGCGGAACCCCGGCCAGGTGAGCGGCTCCCTTCCTTTCCTTCTGCAATGTCACAGCTCCAGTCGTACTCCTACTGATGAAAATCGAGTGGCTAAAGGCAGAGAAAGTTCCCCCCTGTTCTCAGTAAAGCGGTGCGATGTCCTTGGCATGAATGGCCCTGCTGTGCCCCCTTGGAGCCTGCGGCTGTCACCTTCCTGTGCTGGTCACTGCTGGAGCTGGAGGGTGCAAAGCACAGAGCAAAGCAGAGCAAAGCAGAGCAAAGCAGAGCAAGCACTGCTGCACTGCGTCCCCACCAAGCCCACCCGGCGTGGCCCGTGGCCCTCTGACCCCTGATGCTTCCATCAGGGAGGAGCCCTCGCCACTACCCAGGCAGGGGGGAGGGTGGAGAGCTGTCACCTTGTCCCTCAGCCCTCGCAGGTGTGAGCTGTCCTGCAGACCAGGAGCGTTCTCAGCTTTTTCCTGTGACTTGCACAGTGCCAAAGTGATGAGTTCAAGACCACTCAGCTCTTCCAGGGCAGTGCTGACAACGGTGCTGTCCACGGCACCAAAGCTCAAGCACTTCCAGGACCGTAAATTCCCTGTTTTCCAGGTGCCCAACACCAGGCTTTTGGCCCCAAAACAGTGAGTGCCCTGCCAGGAGGATCCCGATGCAGGGGACAGCTCACCTTTGTCCTTAGCTGATGCAGCTGCCACCATGGTTCCTGTGTCTCTCCGGTCACACTCCGATGTCAGTCAACCCAAGGATTTTACTCGTGTCCTGCCATTCCACCTGTCCATGTCTATCCTGGGTAAAGCTGCTCTGATTTTCCAGTGGTTTCCCTGAAGGGTAAGGAATAGTGCCCAGTGGGGATCAGCCAACCTGTCCCTTTAACTTCCCAGGGCTTTTGGATCAAAAATCCCTGGATGCCTGTTCTGCTGTGAGTGGTCACTGGGAATTCCTGGCCAGGAGGGTCCGGGAGGACCAGGAGTGTCGGAGCACAGTACAGAAGAACCTCCTGCAGCTGCAGGTGGGACACCTGGGCTCCTGCCATGATTATGCGCTTTAAAAAGAGGGGGTTTTGCTGCTGCCCAAGCTGTTTAATGGAAATTCCTGTACCAGAGGCTGCCCCCCAACTCTGCTATGGCCCTTCCACCTCCAGCTGCAGAGCAAAGCCAAGTAACATTTCACACTGTCACAAGGAATCACCTGAGAATAGCTTTTACTCCCTTTAGAGAGCCAGTGACTAAAAATGGATCCAAACATTCTTCAAGAAAGCAGAGTTGGGTGACAATGAAAGCTTCCAGAGATACTGGAGGTTGGGCAGAGATACAACAGCTCCCAGGGCAGCTCAGGAATGAATTTCACTTGCTCCACACAGGGCAAGGGAAATGCAAGGTGTCTGTGTGAGGAGCTGGGGGTGGTGGTTGGAACACAGGAATACACAACTCCTGGGAGAGGCCTGGTCTGGCCTGGCCAGCAGGACCTGCCACAGACCAAATGAGGTATGAAGGAGCCACCCTCAAGAGACAGGCTGGAGCCTCTGCTGCTTTGTGAAGGGTTGTGAAGGGAGAACAGAAACTCAGCTCTGTGCTGACCTTCAAAAAAGGCTTCAGGAAAGGTTTCACAGGCTAAAAATGAATCTTGAATGTTGACCAAGGTGTTTTGAGAGCCTCTCATCTCAGTGAGTTTGATTCTAAATCAACTGAGTGCCTGCCAAAGATGAGATGAGCTCAAAATTTTGCTGTTTATTAAAATCTTAAGACTAGAGTTTGGAAAAAATAATAAAAAGCAATTATTTTTCACCAGAAGTTAAACTTTAGGTAGATAAAGTGCTAAATGTAAGCCAGATCTCAACAACAAGCCAGTGTGTGCAGCTCAGCTGTGCAGGGAAGCTCAGCATCCCGAGGAGACTGCGGTAACTGTTGCCTCTATTGGTTTGTTCCAGGAGTTGTGTCCTAGAAAAACCATTTCAAACTATGCTAAAAGAGTCGATGTGCAAATTCCCCAGTTAAATGATGAGGGGGAGGTCATTGAACTGAAGGACAAGGAGCAGAAGAAGAGACGTAAATTGAAGGTTTGTTGGAGGTTGCTTGCCTTGCATGGATGATGCATGTCAGTGTTTGGGGAGGAGAGAGGACAGCTCTTAGAAGACAGCACAATGAATTTGGAATTGCTTTGTTCTTTCCCAGTCCTGCTTTTGGATGCCTCATCATGAGCAGTTCATAGGGACCAGGGCTTGCTTGGCACTTCCCCACATGGGAAGGAGTTTGGGAGGCATTCCCAAACTTCAGCCTCATCCCTGTGTGTCCCCAGTCATGGCACAATCCTGGGGCCAGGGGCCTTCTTCCCACAGAATAAAGGGTGCAGCTCTCAGGGCTTCCATTTATGCTGCAGAACACAGCCTAGAAACAACCCTGGACTAGGCAGGTCTTGCTGCACTCTGGTTTTCCTCACCAACACATCTGGGTCTGCACTGCACTCATCCCTAGAGCTGGTAGGTTCAATACTATGGAATACTGCTACATTCCTGCCTCTCTGAGTTGCTTTTCCTTATTTCTCTTGCCATCAGATGGAGGATTTCAGTCTGCATGAAGCCTATCAGGAACTGAAAACTCACAAGATTGAGCTGGAAGAGAGGAACGTCTTCTGTGGCCCCTACAAGACTCATGTCCTCATGGAGCAGTGAGTAGAGTGCCCAGCTGTGGGGCCACAAGCAGCTTTAGGAAAGCTGTTCCATTCCCTGTGATCCTCCTGGGTGGCTGGAGAAGATCCCTCAGTGTCAGTGTAAAGAAGTCTCCATTTTTTAAAATGAAGATACCAAGATAAGCTGTTTTTAAAGGAATAAGGGTTAGTGATCCACGGTGTATCCCAAGGGATATGGGGCTGGGAGGAGCCCTCACCCCTTGCCCACCCTGATACAAAGGGGAATGTGCAGATTTAGGGACTGTGGTAGTGCCCTGCATTCACACTGGAGTGCTGCCCACTCTGCTCAGTTAAACATAGGGAGATGCTGACCCAGGCCTGAAGCTGGCTAAAGCTCACCCCAGCCACTGCTCCTGTCCAGATCAGACAGGACAAGGAGAGCCCATTACAGTGGTGGGGACTGGGTGGCCGCTGCCTCTGCCAGCAGAAGAGTGAGGCTGCTCCACGTGCCAGGAGGGAAGGAAGAGCCCCTGCTGCTGCACGGCCTCGCTGGGCCCATCAGAGCTCTGTGCCTCCGTGAGGACAAAGGGCTCCTGCTCAGCAGCACCAGCTTTGACTTCAGCATCAGGTGAGCTGGGGCTGTGCCTGCGACTCCCAACCCCTGGCAAAATGAGGGGAAAGGGAAGGGTTGGGGTAAAATGTTAATGCTAAGCTTGACTTGATCACTATAATTCCTCTGACACCTTAATGGAACAGCTCCTGATTTTAACCTGGTGTGTGGGAGCAGAGTTGGGCACATTAAATAGGAAATAATAATGAAATCATGTGGAAGGAACCTTAAAGTTAATCCGTTTTCTCCTCTCTTGGGTTGGTGCTCTGTAGGTGCTGGAATATTCGCAGTGGTGCCTGTGTGAGAACCTTCACGGGTCACTACGCGACAGTCACCTGCCTGGATTGCCACGAGGAGCACTTGGTGTCAGGAGCTGGGGATGGCATGGTAAAAGGTGAGAGGCAGCACTGGGAGCTCCCAGCCAGAGAGCATTTCTGGAGGATAACGGGCAGAAGACAGGCAGGAGTGGGACACAGGGATGGGGGTGGAGGGATGGGTGTGAATCAGAGGGTGTTTCCACAAGAGCCTAAGCTGGGGACACATGCACACACAGCCTCTGGTTGTGTCGGGGACTAAATTCTCATTATTTCTGCTTTTATTCAGAATTAATGGCTTTGTGGTTGTAATGCTGTCCCAACTCTTGGGCAACTGGTATCAACTTTCGGCTTTGCCAGATGTTTCCTTATAGAATAAAGGTGAAAAATATGTGCTTTTTCTGAACTTCACATTTAAATTTTTTGCCATGCAATTATGCTTTTTAAGCCAACATTCAGCTCCTCACAGAGCTGCAGGTACAATGTGTGACTATAATCCCACAGTATTTTTTAATGCATGTTGTACTCCCAAAATTCATCATTGAGGCAGATGTATTTTTAATTCTACTCCCTTTTGCTCCAACAGTGTGGAGCCTGAAGAGTGGGAAATGTCTCAGGACTCTGATGCACAGCAGCCCTGTGTGGGCAGTGAGGATGGATGGGACCCACGTGGTCAGTGGGGGTCACCGAGGGCTGGTGAAGGTCTGGAGTGCTGAGACAGGGGTTCTGATCAAGGTGAGTTTCCTCTTGGGTGGATAATTCTGTGCTAAATGATCAAAACTCTCTGCGAGTTCATCACAGTTTTTTTGCATTTGCCAAAGACTTTCTAAAAAAGAAAATAATCCCCCCAAACAACCTCCAAAGCACTCTAAATCAATCAAGGAAACTGCAGAAAATGTAAAAAACTGATTTACAACCAGCCACTGATTTTAAGGCATGGTGTGATTTGCTTCACCCCCATCACTGCTCACTCTCTGTAGACTTGTTTATCTCTGCTCCCATAGAAACTTGCTGAACCTGGGGAGATGAAGGGAGAGCTTCACTAACCTGGCACTGGAGGCACCAAGGGTCAGCTCAAAACAGGAACCTTGCTCTCAGAAGTAGATTCGAGAGCTGAAGCAGCTGGGCAGCTGTGGGAGCATTGAGTCTGTGAATTCCCTGATCAGGTGTCCAGGATCAGCGTCAGCCCATACCTGGAGAGGAGGGAAGATCTTTACCTGCAGAGGAATGGAAAGATAGCCCAGATATCTCAGACAGCCCAGCTCCAGGCTGAGCCCCTTCCCCCACAGCCAGGGCAGCCCCCTCTTCCCTCCTGGGACCACATTCCAGAGACCACAGAGGTCTCGATGGAGTAACATCTCTTTATCACGTGTAAGAAAAATGGAAAAGGGATGTTATTCCATACCAGGAGCTCAGCAGCAGCACCAAGCCCAGAACATTTCAGTGACTGTAAAAGAAACACAGTTATCCATAGAGTGCACTGGTACAATAACACCCTATAAAACCATACCAGGCTGGTGTCCTGAAAGCCATGGGACACCTCAGACAGATTTACATCCAGATTACTGATAGCATTGCACCTTCTTCTTTTACTTTGCAGACATTAGAGAGGCACCAAGGCCCAGTTCTCTGCTTGTCCTTTGACCAGTGGCACCTCGTCACAGGGAGCAGTGATGGATACGCCCTGGGATGGAGCATGTTGGGAAAATTTAGGAGATGCCTGATAGCTTTCTTCCATCCCAAGTAGGAATCAGATGTGTTTCAAGTTGTATTCAACAGTGGGCTGAATCTGTAAAGAAAATATGCCCCTGACAGGACCAGGAAGTGTCATAATTTCCAGTCTGAGGATTTGAAATCTCCCCACTTTCACCAATCTTTATCTCAAAGGCTCTGCCAGGCACCACACAGTCACAAGCAGCATTTTCAGTTAGGACTTGGAACAATGTGAAATGCAAACCCACAACACTTTATCACAACCAGGGATGACTAAAGACAGACAGAGCACAGTCCAATATTCCAAGAATCCCTCGCTGTGTGCCACAGGGTGTCACATCACCTGGGCAGGAATAGAGATGGCCCAGTTTCACGCTGACCATGTTATGCCATTCTCTCAAACTTTAATTCTATCTAGAACTGTGAAAACTGGAGAATCATATGGTTTTCATTGGTTTTACTGGACATAAAACTGAAATTTCAAATGCAGCAGATGGCCACAACCATATGGTTGCTATGGGGAGCACGGAATCACAGAATCCCAGAATGGTTTGGGTTGGAAGGGACCTTAAAGATCACCTCATTCCAACCCCCTGCCATGGGCAGGGACACCTTCCAGTGGAAGGATGAACTCTTGCTGACCATTCCTCCTTGTGCAAGCACCACAGAAGTGCCAACCCTCACCTGGTGTGTTTTCAGGGAAGTCCTGTCCCTGGAGTTCCTGTACCTCAGAGTCATCAGTGGCTGTGCTGATGGACACATTCGGATATTCAACTTCCTGACTGGAACCTGCCTCCAAGTGTTGGAGCCCAGCAGCAGCGGGGACCCCGTGTCTGCACTCTATGTTGCAGGAAACAGGTGGGTGACAGCAGCTGCCAGCAGGCTCTGACCCAAATTTGGTAGATTACACTGAGATTTAAGGAACTGTGTATTTTTCCTTATCACAAATAACTTTTAAAGGGCTCCACTATTTATTAACTGGTTCAATAATCTGGTTTAGCTCACAACAGCTGAAGAGATTTCCTTAGTGTCTCTTCATCAATGTACAGTTTCCTGTTTCTCTATAGCTGAAGATACAGACCCAACTGTAAAACTGAATTCAGAAATTTTTAGGAGGTTGGAGAATCAAGCCAATACCTCACAGTCTCTGCATGTTCCCTGATCTACAGCCTCTTTATAAAGACCAATAATGAGAAATCCTTCCAGCTTCATTCACTTTTGCACCTCTAACTAAAGGCGGCTCCCAGCTTTTGAGGAAGCAATGGATAAAACACTGCTGTGGTTTCAAGGCTGGGTTGGCCACATCCTCAAACACAGCAATAAATGGGCAGCTATGAAATTAATTCCAGAAATCAACTCCATCCCAACCAGACCAGCACAGCCCTTCAATCCTCACTTAGATTATTGTCCCTGAGATATGGTATTTGCAGTTAGACACCTCCTTCCTTTAGGAGATCAGCTACTTTAGCTAGATCAGCTACTCTGATCTAGCTCTGTCCACTGCTGGAAATTTTCATCCTAATTATTTTTAAATTAATTTTGCCTTGGAGCTGAATGAAAAGAGCCCCAGAGACTCATACAGATCACGAGCTGAAATGTGCAGTGTCTGACTGATGGGGTTAAGAGCTGCTGCTCCTTCAAGGAGAGATGATGATCTCGGATCTGTCTGAGGCCCTGGGGTTTGTGTTGCACAGGAGCCCCTCAGGCAAGACCTGCCATGTCTGGAAATCCTGTGCTTTTATTGCTCTTCCCTCCCTTCTCTAGGGTGGTGACCAATTCCCCCAGCAGACTGCTGCTGCTCCAGTTCGAGGATGTGGTGTGGGACTATTCCCTACCCGCTGACAGAGAGGTGATGAAGAAGGAGAAGAGGTCCCGGAAGGGGAAACACCAGGGCACCAGTGCAGAGCAGCAGCAAGCTCAGGACAAGTCCCCAAGATCTCGCCAGCCACCAAAGAGCCATGGAAGACCCAAAAGTATCACATTGAGCCTCTGCTTTTCTGGCTTTTCTAAACTGACTTACAAACCAAGCAGCCGCTGTCTTCAGCCCAGCCAATATTCAGGCTCTCTGCTGTTGTCAAGAGCAGATGTGCTGTTCCATTTCAATGGTTCTGTCATTTTCTAGGCTTCTGTGAAACCCTTCTGCCTTTTTACAAGGGCTTGGTGTAAATTCAACGCGTTTTTCAAGACAGACACTGTCATTTTCCAACTAAGGCAGAAATCAGTAGTAGTATTCATATTCACAAGCTGGTGGGCTTGGTAACACGCTGCTGATTCAGGGCTTGAATTATTCATTACAAACACTCGAGAAAGTGAGAGAACACCTACATTCAGGATCTGCCATCACTGGGAAAAGGCAACTGCACAGAAACAGGCACCTTTTCAATTGTAACACAGTCAGGTTATTTTGTTTTTAGTCAGAGCTATTTAATACAGTGTGATGACAAATCCTCCAGCTCCACAAACTGAATATTGCAGACAAACTGATGGGCTAGGAAAAGGTTGCTGGTTTCCAGGCCAGCAGATGCCAACTGATGCTCTGCTTGGTAAAAGACAGGACCCAGGGAACAGCTGGAGTGGGCCAGGGAGAGTCAGGCTGGAGATCAAGGAAGCACCCAGAGGGTGCTGGCACTGCCCAGGCTCCCCAGGGAATGGGCACGGCCCCAAGGCTGCCAGAGCTCCAGGAGTGTTTGGGCAGCACTGCCAGGGATGCCCAGGCTGGGATTGTTGGGGGGTCTGGGCAGGGCCAGGAGCTGCACTGGATGATCCTTGTGGCTTCCTCTCAGCTCAGCCTATTCTGTGATTCTCTGATTCTATGCTCTGCAGTGTGTGGGAAAGCCTCTCAACCCCAAATGTGTTGCTTTGGTTTTGGCTACAGGTGGTGAAGCTGAACAGGGCCCTTCTTTCCCTGCACCTGAGGAGGCAGAAGCCACTTTGGAGCATGAGCTGCCCCAGAGAGACCCAAGCTGTCCAATGTCTCCTGACAAGTTCCTTTTAACAATCGGCTTCCTGCAGAGCTGCTGCAAGCCAGCCCCAGCCAGCCCCAGTCCTGAGCTCCCTGCAAAAGCCAAGGAAGCGCAGCAACAGTGCCCTGGGAAGGTGCCAACGTCCAAAACACCTCTGCAGCACAAGGAGGAGCAGGCAGCCCAGCTCCAGCGTGCCAGGCTGCACAGCAATTCTCTGACCATGACAAAAATCTTCACACCCTTTGAAACCAAAATGCTGCAGCTCAGGCTGAAGCACTCTTTGCACAGCCCCACTGTGAAATCCTCCATCCCTACTCCCTGTCTTGTACGTCCCAAGTTTTGTGGCTCGCTGAGAGGAATGAAAACACCCAGTGGCCATGGGAAACACACTCCTGGCCCCAAAGATGGGGATCAGCTCATCGATCTCTGCACAGCTTCTTGGGAGCTGATCCAACCAACACCTGGCACAGCTGCACAGATGAGGAATGAAGCTCCCAGGAGAATAAAGCCCTTCTGTCCCTATGGTTCCTGCAGGGACAGTGGGTTCAGGCTCTTGACAGCAGACCAGGAGGTGCATGAGGCAGCTGTGGCAGCTCAGCATCAGGCACAGCAGGCAAAGCCCATGGAAGATAAAGAAAGAGCCAGAAGGAAAGCCTGGCTGAGGAAAATTAAAGGCCTGCCTGTGGATTCTTTTACTGGGGAGAGGAAAACACCTGCTCCAGAACTTGGGCATAACACCTTTATCTGAGGTGATCCCTGAGCCCAAACAACAGCCATGACCTGGGATTCTGGTGTCCAGCTGAGTCTGCCATGTGGTTTTAAGTATAAAATACAGATATATTAATTTATATCTATTTAAGTATATTTAGTATATTCCCTGTGGTTTTAAGTGGATAACAAATCCCCACTGTAAGTTTTCCTAAGAAATACTATTGGTATATTCAGCTATTTCTCAAGGCAGTGAATGGACTGAGCCCTCTCCTGGACTTAACTCCCTAAACCTGCTGTCGTTCCTGTTTGGCACCAACACAGCTCAGGACGGGCTCAACCCTGTGAGAATAATAATAAAAACGTCTTATCAGAGCTTTTGTGGATTGATTAGGGTGTAGAAGCTGAAGATGTGTGGACTGAAAGCTGATTGATCAGTGGCACAAAGTTTACTTGGAGGCCAGTAACTGGGGGTTGATCCTGGATCTGATTTTGTTTAACAACATCATTAATCAATGCCCTGGACCATAGACCATGGACTGTGGACCATGGGCAGGGTGCCCTGAGATGCCACCAACCCCAGAGAGGTGCTGCCATCCAGAGGGACCTGGCCAGGCTGGACATAGAGCTGAGAGTGCCCTGAGGAAGTTCAGCTGAGGAAGCTCCAGTGCTGCCCTGGGGAGGAACAGCCTCAGCCGCAGGACCTGTGGAAAGCATTTTAAACTCCATTTCTATGAAATGCAAAGTAGGGTAAGGGGTTCAATTTCCCCATTTTTGTGGATAAATGCCTACATGTACTTGATTGTGGAAAGTTTCCTGTCCGTAGCAAGGGGATGGAACTGGATGGACTTTAAGGTTCTTCCAACCCCAACCATTCTGTGATTTTGTGGTTTCCACTAATGCTGAGGACTTAATAGGAGGACAAAAACCTTTCTAGTATTTGAAAAAGATGTTTTATCTAGCTTTGAGTATTTGAGCTGGTGTACTAAAAATCTGTTGCATCAGAGGTTTGAGAGAGGCCAGTTCTGCCCATGGCCATGCCAAGGGGCTTTCAGCAGCAGTTCTGGTTTGAAATGAAATTCTCTGAAACACTCCCCACAGTGGGGTTGTGGTTAGTGTTGCTTTGTTTATTTCAATGCCGTCTTCAACTTGCAAATCCTGGGATGAAGCCAGTGAAAAGTAACCCCAGGGAAGCTGGCAGCTGGTGCAGCCCGGCACATCTGTGCCGTGGCACAGGGGCTGTTGCCGTGAGGCGGCTGTGCCTGGCACGAGGGAGCAGGGATGTCACATTCCACCACGGGATGGCAGCTGCTCCCAAGGAATGAGGATAAGCTCACCCTGCTGCGGCCGAGGAACCTGTGCCACAACCCCCAGGGAAAATGTTTCAGGAAAGCCTGATGGAAAACCATCATGGAAAGGCTGATTCCTTTTTGGCCACGACAAAGTGAGGAGGATCAGAGGGTTTGTTCAACTTGGAGTCCATAAATCAGCACCTCCCTGCAGCTGTGGGTGCTCAGGTGCTTGGAAAGTGCAACAGGCAAAGATGGTGGTGTGAGATCAGCCCTAGAGCACAGCTGGACCAAGTCCTGTGGTTAGATTTGGTTCAGCTCGGGCAAGGGGAAGCTAGGAGAGAGTGTCAGAGTTGGCCTGGAAAGGAATTCAACCGTGGCAAGAGGTCAGGCCTGTGAAGTCACAGAGGTAACTGAGGGGAGGCTGTTCTTCATAGAATCATGGAATCCCAGAATGGTTTGGGTTGGAAGGGACCTTTAAGCCCCCCCAGTGCCCCCCCTGCCATGGCAGGGACACCTCCCACTGTCCCAGGCTGCTCCCAGCCCCAGTGTCCAGCCTGGCCTTGGGCACTGCCAGGGATCCAGGGGCAGCCACAGCTGCTCTGGGCACTCTGTGCCAGCCCTGCCCACCCTCACAGGGGACAATTTCTTCCCATTATCCCATCTAATCCCTGTCAGTTTTAGGGCCTCAGTTATTCCACTTTGAACTAAACGGGCCCATTCTGTGCACCTGGACTTTGGCATGACAGCCTGTGACAAACTGGGTCGCGCAGGATGCAGTGCACCCACGGCAGAGCGGTGGCAGCAGAGTTTTGGTAGTTTTAGTGCCACCAGGTGTCACTTGCGCTGTCCTGGCCCTCCCCGAAGTGTAGCCATCACCCTGTTGTGATGCCACTGTGTTGGCGTCACAGCAGTTCCGTCTGCACAGCTCAGAAGCATCTCCGAACAGAATGTGCTTTACCCAGAGCTGTTTACAGCTGAAGTGTCGCTATTCCAGCAGAAAGGCTGGATGCTTCACACGACGAACAGTGAGGGGCAAGATGCTATTAAAAATGGCAATAATTTCTTTTCTAAATACTTCTCTTTATTAAAAAGTAAATTGAGTTTTTATGTAGTACTGTATTTATCAGCAGCAGCCTGTGATGGCCTGTGAAACGGCTGAGTTAATTACATGGAGGCAGTCAGGGATCAGGGTCAGGAGCGGCTCGGTGGCAGCCCCCCAGATGGTGCGGGTTCCCCGGGGCCCCCTGCCCCCTTCAGGCAGTGCCGGTCCCCCGGGATCCCCCCGGGCTCCCCCCCGGCAGCCCCGCTCCCCTCAGGCAGCGCCGGTCCCCCGGGATCCCCCCGGGTCTCCCCGGCAGCCCCGCTCCCCTCAGGCAGTGCCGGTCCCCCGGGATCCCCTCAGGATCCCCTCAGGCAGTGCCGGTCCCCCGGGATCCCCTCAGGATCCCCTCAGGCAGTGCCGGTCCCCCGGGATCCCCTCAGGATCCCCTCAGGCAGTGCCGGTCCCCCGGGATCCCCTCAGGATCCCCTCAGGCAGTGCCGGTCCCCCGGGATCCCCTCAGGATCCCCTCAGGCAGTGCCGGTCCCCCGGGATCCCCTCAGGATCCCCTCAGGCAGTGCCGGTCCCCCGGGATCCCCTCAGGATCCCCTCAGGCAGTGCCGGTCCCCCGGGATCCCCTCAGGATCCCCTCAGGCAGTGCCGNGCCGTTGGCGGGAGCGGCGCTCAGCCCGGCCACGTCTCGCGCCCGGCAGCCGCCAGCGCGCAGGCCCGGGGCGCGGCTCAGGGGAGCGGAGTGACGGAGTGCGGCGCGATTGGTCCGCGGCCGTGACGCACAGAGGAGTGGGCGGGATGATGGAGCGAGACGCGCCGCAATTGGTCCGCGCCTGTGATGCGCACGGCGGGGCGGAAGTGGCCGCTCCGACCATGGTACGGGACCGGGACCGGGAACGGGA
>VXBQ01012025.1:34429-54621 GCA_013400175.1 Phainopepla nitens
GGGAACGGGGCTGGCACTGGAATTGGCACTGGAATTGGCACTGGCACCGGCGCCGGCAGTGGCACTGGAATTGGCACTGGAATTGGCACTGGCACTGGAATTGGCACCGGCGCCGGCACTGGCCCTGGCACCGGCATCCGGGCCCGGACTGGGATCAGGGGCTTGGGCACGGGTGCTAGGAGCGGGAGCTCGGGACCGGGACCGTGAGCAGGGGCCTAGGCGTGGATCGTAGGATCGGGACTGGGAGCCGGAGGCCCCGGGCGCGCTGCGGGGCACAGAGGCGCTTTCTGCCGTCGCAGGCCCGTGCGTACCAACAGCTCCTGTTCGGCCGCACAGCCGGTGCCCAGCGGTGTCTGGGCACCCACGGCTCTGGGACGCACCTTGCATCGCTGGTTATACAGGGGCTCACAAGAGAGTGGCTTCTCCCACAGCAGTTTTCCATCCTGGCCACGGTCCCGGGCAGTGTCTCTCTTGGAAGGCTCAGGAACCAAATACTGCCCCGCCTGGACTGTTACTCAGGCGAGAAGAACGAGTGCCGGAGGCCGTGTGTTAAAGCCAGGCGCTCCTCGCACACCTGGGAGCAGATGGGGTTTGTGATCAGCTCGGGGTGCAGCTCACCAGACCAAGGCCGAATGATCATTTCTCAGATCACAGTGTAGGCTTCTGTGTGCTTAAATCTTCACGTTCTTCTCAAATTAATTCTGGTTCTGAGGTGCCTCTGTGATTTTCTGGGTAATGAGCACTGCCTTAGGTTGAAGTTGAAAACGGTTGCATTTTTCTCCTGTAACCCTTTGCCTCTGTTCCCCACCTCAGGACAGCAGTGATGACATTGAAGATGTGTCTCTCTTTGATGCAGATGATGATGTATCCAGGAGATCCAAAAAGTCAAAAATAAGGTCAGTGGTGGCAGAGGGAGTTTCTGGAATATCTCTTCCCTGTGTCAGCTTCCAAGCAGTTATTTCCCATATTTCCAGCACACTGGGTTCATGTTATGGTGAACCTTATCCTGTGCATTGCCTGGAGATCCCTTGGCAGTGTCACTTGTCTGCAGGAGCTGTGACTGTCCTGTCCTTCATTCCAGGCACCCAGTGGCATCATTTTTCCACTTATTCTTCCGAGTCAGTGCCATTGTTGTTTACCTGCTCTGTGAGCTTTTAACCAGTAGCTTCATTGCCTGCATGGTGACCATCATCCTCCTCCTGTCCTGTGACTTCTGGGCTGTAAAGGTGAGTTCCCTTTGTGCTTTTTGTTGTCTTTGCCTTGCTGTGTAAAAATAACTGACAATGATATTCATGTCTCAAAAAAGTCATTTATTTGTGCCTCTCCCACAAAATGATAGCCCAAAACACCCTCAAGTATTGTGGTGGATTGCAGAGTGTTATGAAATAAACTCTTACATCTCTGTGTACTTGGTTCCTTTTGAAAGTCAAGTGCAGAACATTTATTAGAATTCCTTTTGAGGTAGCACAGGCTTTGTTATCAGCTCAGAATCACCACAAATCTGCCCCTTGTGCTGGATCTCTGAGAAAATGCATTGTTGTGGATCTTGTCTCCCAGATGTGAGGCAGATGGGCGCTGTGCAAAGCAGCAGCCCAGGCACTGAGCTTTGGCAGGTTTCTTTAGCAGGAGACACAGAGTTCATGGGTTCTGTTCTCTTTCAGAATGTCACAGGGCGGCTCATGGTTGGCCTTCGCTGGTGGAACCAGGTGGATGATGATGGCAGAAGTCACTGGGTGTTTGAAGCCAGGAAGGTAAATGATGTTCTAATCTTGTACTTGTGTCTGCTTTGTGAGCCCCTGATAACTGGTGGGTCTGCTTGTGTGGCAGGATTGCACAGGGAATGTTTACTTGCAGCCACAGATCTGTGACCTTGTTTTGTGTAGGCTGCTGGATGAGCTTTTTGATTGTTGAGTTATTAAAAAATTCTCATGATGTATTGATCTGGCTTAATGTTGGTAATGTAAGTCTGTGTCTTTTGGAGATAGGAAATTACTCCTTTGGCTGTTTCCAACCTTTGTAACTGAACTATGCAGGAAATGTCATTTTTCCCAAACTTATCCTTCTAGCCCCAAGCATTCCAAGAGGTTTTGATGCTGCTGCCTCCAGTGATTCTGAGAGAAAATTGAAAAGATTCCCTGAAATGGAAACACCTTCTGTTGCAGAGAATGTCTTTGTGTGATGTAGAAATTAATCTTGGAAGCACCCAGTGCTGTTGTGTGGAGAGAGATCTCAGGGAGTGGGGGGATTCTTTCCTGGTTTTAAGGACATGGGATCTGTAGGATGGAGCAGCCTGATCACTTCCATTTCCTTTCTGTTTCTAGGTGTCAGCACAAGGGGGTAAAACCTCATCTGAAGCAGAGTCCCGAATTTTCTGGCTGGGCCTGATCACCTGCCCCATGATCTGGGTGATCTTTGCCTTCAGCGCTCTCTTCTCTTTCAAAGTGAAGTGGTTGGTGAGTCCCCTCCTGAGCTCCAGCCTGGGTCTGGCCCTGTCCGAGCCAGGAGGTGGCAGCTGGTGTTGTTTTTTCCCTGTCACAGGCAGTGGTGGTGATGGGGGTGGTGCTGCAGGGAGCCAACCTCTATGGCTACATCAGGTGTAAAGTTGGCAGCAGGAAGAACCTGACCAGCATGGCAACCAGCTACCTGGGGAAGCAGTTCCTGCGGCAGGTGAGCTCTCCAGGGCTTTGGGAGCCCTGGGAAAAACAAGAGTGGCTGTGGAAAAAAGTTGGTGTTTTGAGCTGTGCAGTGGGACCCTTCGCCCGCTGCTGCCTGGGGAACCTGAGCCCCGTTAATTAAGGCACAGAGCCCTGCTAATTGCTGCCATCCAGCCCCATCCATGGGCAGCCTTGTGGTACTGGCTAGTGCCATGGATAAATGCCATGGGAATTACTGGAATATGGCTGGTGTGGTGGAAATAACACTGCTGGCTAAAGGGAGCAAAACACTGCCCTTTGTGTTCTCTCCCACTTCTACCCAGCTCTTCTCAGCAGCTCCTGTTGTCCCCCAGCTCTGGGTTTCCTCCTTCCAGGAAAGGGGACAAATGTTCCAGCAGGAACAACCACCCCAGTTCCACTTCACTGCTGCAGGACTGCTTTTTCTGGCTGTCTTGATGACTCTGGCAGAGGTGTTTTGGCTGCCAAGGTTCACAAATATTTACTAGAATTACTGCCACTAGTGTGATCAGAAGCTCAAACAGTGATGGACCTTTCTTGGCACTCTGTGCTGGGCCCATCCCCTTGCTGGTTTGCTCCTGAATTTTTGTACCCTGACAGGAGTTACCAAGACACCCAGGCCACTCTCAGGCTCTGACAGAAATGTATGTTTTGCCCCCAAATCCCAGCAGAGACTCACAGAGTTCTCCTGCCCTCTTTGATCTTGCCTTCTGCAGACCATGGCTACAGAGGACCAAGCAGCATCCTGAGTGTGGTGGGAGCCTCCAGCCAGCCTGCATTCCCAGCAGTGACCAACAGAGAAAGTTGCTCTGACCAATCTGGGGAGCTGCACACAAGGTGTGAATCAAAAGAAGTAAATAAATTGTCCAAGACTTGAGGTTAACACTCCTGGCAACTTATAGTTCATTTTCTACTAGCAGTTTGTGTTTAAGTCTTCTCTTTAGTTTGATTAACAAGAATTAATTTGCGTAAATTTTAAATTAAAAGATAGCTGAGTGGGTTTCATACAGATTTAGAACTACTAGATGAGTTAAGAGTAAATTGCTGGAGATCCATGTACAGGCTGAGCCTTGGGAACTCTCCTGTTCCTTCTGCACTTTGTGCCTGGGTACTTTCAGTTGTGGACAGGTGTTGCTTTTGGAGGTTGTTGCTGCTTCTGCTACAGTGTAGGGAGTGATTTTTGGCCCTGCATCTCTCATTGTGTGACTGGAATGGCACTGAGTGGTTGCAGTGAGGGGTATGTGAAGGAAATGGAGCTGCTGGGAAGATCCCTGAAGTCTCATGGCAGCTGCAGAAAGTGATCTGTGAGCAGGCCCTGGTTTTTTGAAGCATTCCCAGACCTGGGGAACATCCTAAAGCCCTGGATCTGTGGGAATCCCTGTAGGCCTGGGGCTGTCTGGAGAGCGTGGCAAGAGTAGAAGCAGTTTCCAGGGAAGGCAGCACCCCCATTCCAGCCAGGGGCTGTGAGAGCAGCCCTTGTCTGCCTGGCCTGGCACACTGAGGCCATGGGGTGTCCTGGAGGGGACACTGGGGCCCTGGGGCCGTTCCTCAGGCCAGCAGGGTGTGGGGATGTGACCAGCAGCTCCCTGGCACAGAGGTGGGCCTGGCAGGGTGTTACCTCCTGCAGTCCATGCTCTGTGCTGTCCCTGAGCTGCTCGAGGAGTCTGAGCTGGGAAGAGCTGTTAGTGGGATGGTGGCTGGCAGTGCTCAGTGGGGTGGCTGTGGTGTGTTCTGAGCTCCTCTCTGCACAGGGGTCGGTTCCTTCTCGTGGGGTTCTGGCCCTGGAGCTTGTGTTTCCACAGCAGCAGGTGCTGAACATTCTGGGTGAGGAATTGTAAATGTGGTTTCTTTTTGATTCCTGGGTGCTGTGAATTGTGGGCTTGCATTAACCTGGTTCCTCTCCCTGTGCTCTGCAGTACTGGCAGCTGTACATTTGTTTAACTCTTTAGATTGATACCTTCCTTTTGTAAATACCTATTTATAAAATCTTGAAATTAAAATACTGCTTTCTTTAACCAGCCCAGACGTCCCTTCTGTGGTTCATGGCTCAGCTTCTTTTCTGCCCTGTGTCCTCGTCAGGCACCTTTAGCAGGAGTTTATTCCAATTAAACAGTGCTGTTCCTCCAGCTCTGGTGCAGTTCCTGTCACCCAGGGCTCTGCAGAGTTTTCCCTGAGCAAACACTCTGCCCAAGCTGCTGGAGTTGTCACCCTGCAGAGCTGAAGTCACTCTCTCTCCAAGGCTCATCTCCTTTTGAGGGCACTCAGAGGTGCCCCCTGCTCAGTGCCCACACTAGAGGAACTTCAGTCCCCATTTACATCGGAGGGATCAGTTATTTCTAGGAAATCAATGTAAAGAGGCCAAATTCAGTCAAACTCCCAAGTGAAGACCCTTCAGCATCCACATGGGGACGTGCTGGTCCTGCAGGGAGGAATGGGAGTCCTTCCTGCTCCAGCCCAGCCAGGCTCTGTTTGCTGCTGGGCCGAGGGGCTGGCACAGTTCCAACCACGAGCTGCTTCTTCTAAAATCTGTTAAAAGGTTTGGACTTAATGTTTATTCACCTGCTGCCAAAGCCCCCCCAGACTCCTGGAAAACAGGGCTTTTCTGGGAGTTGCAGTTTATTTAACCAAGGACAGAGGTATTTCTTAGTAGGTGCCTTTAAATAGAGCCTTCTTTGGGTTATTTTTAGCACTTGGCAAACACTCAGGCTTTTGGCTTCTGAGAAACTGGCAGTTTATTGCATTTCTGTCATGGATCAGAACCAAATTTCTTATCTCTGCTGCAGTTGGGTGTGAGTCTGGTTTGATTCTCACTCACTGTGTGCTGGGGTTTCCTGGGGAGCAGGAAGTGAGAGTTGCCTCAGAGCACAGAAATTCTCTGGACATGCATTTTTTCCATAAGCCACAGGACTCCACACTGAGCCAGCTTCATGAGCATCAGCTGGGTAATGCTGGCCCCACCTCAGACCTGGGTGGGGCTGAACTTGGAGGCTTTACAGAGCAGAAATACTCCAGGAGTAGTAGTAGTAGTAATAATAATAATAATAATAATAACAATAATAATAATAATAATAATAATAATAATAATCTTTGCTCTGAAATAGTGAAATACGGCTAGGATGGTGCAAGCACAGCTGGAATATGGGCTTGGGACTATCCTCATTTCACAGGCAAAGCCCTGTTTAGGGTCCTTGAAATTTGAGCCAGCACAGGCCCTGGGGCACTGTGGCTGTCTGGGGTGCTCATACTGATCCCTGCTGTTGCTGTTTGGTGATGGGGGGAAGCTGTCCCCTCCCTCCCTCCCTCACCTGGGCAGGTGCTGGGTGCTGGATCCCTGGGAAGGTGCTGGATTTAGGCACAGAGGCAGTGTTTTCTCTGGCCCTGTGGCTTTAACACATTCCTGGGATGCATTGAGACATTCTAACCCCTATTTTCCCCATTGCCTTCCCTTGCTGCTGTCCAGAATGCTGAGGGTGCTGGGCAGCTGGATCTGGGCACTTGGAGCCTGCAGGAGCTCCCTTCTGGCTGCCCTCTGCACTCTGGGGGTGTTCAGTGGGCACAGCTTAATCCAGAGGTGGGGGAGAATGGCTGGGTTTGCCTCTCATGCAGCCTGGGAAGGGAAGCATCCTGCTTTCCCAAGGGCTGTTTCAAGAGGAGAAGGAAGATACAGGATTTAAAGCCCAGGAAACAAACCCGTGGAGCTGCAGCCCCCTGAGATCATGTCAGGTACTGAATTAATTACTGCCCAGACAAACGAAATCCGCTTCCAACAGCTGAGTTTGCTCCTATGGAAATGGCCCCTCTGATCATGCTGCAGGTCCCCCTAACTCAAACTCCCCTTTCTGAGCCTGCTATATGCTGCTGTGGCTGAGGAGTTGCTGATGGAAAATAATAGTGTCCCTCTGGCACCTGCAGCCTGTGAGCAGGAGCCCGAAGGCTGTGTGTGCACCTCCAGCTCTGACAGGTCTGAAGCTGGCTCAGGAATTACTGGCATGGGAACCATGTATTCCTGGGGAACCCCTCTGGTCACCTTCCCCAGGCACAGAAACTCCCATGCTTTTGTTTTATTCTCATGCTTTTTATGGATTTCTTCCCCTCAACTATTCATTTCTAAGTTACCCAGTTAATGGCTGTTAATGCCAGGTCAGCCCATCCCCCACTGCTGCACATTTCCAAGAGCTTTAATATTTCCCACAATATTTGCCAAAGTCACGTTGAGGTTCTTCAGCTGATTCTTCTCTCTGTGAATCCTGGTTTGTAGAGGTTTCAACAGTTTGCTCCACGTGGGAGTTGGACTCTCTGCTCTTGCTCCTCACGTTCCTCCAAGAATCCTTAAAAACCACCAGGATCACACTCGCCACGTCCCACCCATCCGGCACCAGGAGAAGCCTCAGTCTGGGGATTAATTGTTCCCTGAGTTTATCCCTGAGCCCTCTGGACTCCCCCTGGAAACCTCCTGGGCCTGTGGGGTCGTTCCTCTGAGTTATCCCTCTCTGTGGCACCAACCTCCTTCCATTTAGTTCATTTTGGGTGAGCTCTCTAGCATTTTTTCTCCTTTTTTTTTGTTTCAATCCCAAAGCACTGTGTAAACAACTCCATCGTAACCGCTGGAGCCTGTGAGTCATTCAGCTTTTCTGCCACGGACACACTCCCTGCTCCTGCTGCTGTCATGATTCCAGAGCAGGGGAGGGCTCAGTTGCTGCTCACTGTTTCCTCCTCAGGGCACCCCTGTTGAGCCCGGCCCTGTTTTCATGGTTTGTGTCATTTCTGCCCCTCAGGGGGATGTTCTGCCCCAGTAGGACCTTCTGTGCTTGTCACCTGTCCCCTCTCCTCTAAGGTTGCAACTCACCTGTTTCTTTTCACTAGTACCTGGATTATGTTTTGTTCTTGTTGGAGCCCTCTCTCACATCCAGACCCTGTTGTAGAAGGAATTTTTATCACCTCAGGTCTTGGGAACTTCCACACCCCCTTCGCAGCACCTGAGAGCCCACTGGAGGTGCTACCTATGGGCAGAAGTCCCAACCCAAACTCTCACCTAAAATCTCTTCAGATGAGGGAAAAGAATATTCCCTTGCCTTTTGTGAGCCCTTGATTTCTCATGTTTTAAATTGCAGGGTTGTGCCCAAAAGTTTGGTTTAATTAGGACTGGACTGGATGGAGATGGGGACAGGGACTTTGCTTGGATCCTGCTCCATCCCTGGCTCACAGAGCAGATCCTTGGTGAGGCTCAGCCGGGAACTGGGGCAGGAGAGTGGCCAGGGCTGGATGCAGGTAGAAGTTCTGGGATGTGGATCCTTCATCAGACACTCCCAGCCACATGTGCTAACCTCCTCAGGCTCTTCAGAGCTGCTGCACACGGGATACCCCCAATCCTCAGCACAACGGGAGAAAAACGCGGAGCTGGAACATCCCTGTGGGATTTTCCTCGTGGTTTGCAGCAGGATGGGGAGGGCAGCATCCCCTGGGATGTGACCAGGCTGGGCAGCCTTTAGGGGACCTCAAACCAGCGAGCCCCTGGACAAAACCTCCTCCTCCCCACGGCCCTGCTGTCTGAGGGCAGCAGCAGCAAACATCTGGAGCCGCACAGCTGGGCTGAGCCTGCCCCTGGTCCCCCCAGCCTCTGCCCGGACTTTGATCCATCCTCTCCCACCCAATCCCTCTCCTCTGCAAACCCGCACGGCAGCAGAGGGAGCCCTTCCGCTTTTGTTTAAAGAACAATTAAATAAATAACCATTTAAAATGGAGCAGAGAAAGCTTTCAGGACAGGCTTGTTGGAAACAACTCCCGGGATCGACCCTGCACCGTGAGGAGTGCCAGAGCCACCTGCGGGCGTGGCACTGCGGTGGGCAGGGTGTCACCTCCCCGGCTGCCACCCCGGCCACGCTGCCGCTCCTCCCGTGCCTCGCAGAGGGGTGACAGAGAGGTGGACAGCCACCAAAACCAGCGCTCCTTCTGCCAGCCCTGGGGCCGGGCAGGGACAGAGCGGGATGTGAGGGGATATAACGGGAACATGATTCACTGCTCTGGTGTTCCAGGGGGTGTGAGCAACCGCTGCAGCTGGAAAAAGGCAGTAGAAAGTGAATTTGCTGCCAGCTCTGTGTGTGTGTGGGACCAGCTGCCTGGGCTGGCTCTTCAAACAGCCCTCAGGCCCTCTCTGATTTGAGGGAATAAGCTATGATTTAATACATGCTCCCTCGGAAAGGATTCAGCCCAGGACTCAGGTGGAAAAGTCCATTAAAAATCAGAGTCCAAATAGCCAAAGGAGAATTTTCCATCTGCATCCACGTCTGCAAGCAAATACAGGCATTTGTAGGAAGAGCTGTCATCCTGCAAGGATTTCTGCAAAAAAAAAAAAGAGAAAGTCCAGGCAGGGAATGACGAATAGGAGCGGGTGGGAATGGGCTGATCCCTGGCTGATCCCTGGCCTCAGCCGAACATGAGCTTGAGGATCCTGCAGAGTTTGGCTGCTGCTGCCTGGCCCCACCTTGACCTGTGCAATATGGTTGAGGAAAGGCAGATTTCCCTGGAAATCCAGATTTCACTGTTCTGGGATGGCCTTTGCCAGGCTGGGAGTGGAAGGTGTGTGGCAGGGTCGGTGGGATTGCCCGTAGATTTGGGATAGATTACATGGATTTCTGAACTTCAGTGCCTGTTTAACTTAGTCTTAACACCACCCAAAGGTGTGGAAGCAGCGTAAGCCTTGCAATTCCCTCAGGGCTGAGCCTGAGCATCCTCCTCCTGATGTCAGCATCCACAGCCCCAGGTGTGAACCCACAGCTCAGGCTTCTCCTGCTCTAAATATGTACCAGGAGGAAATTCCAGCCCTGGCCCCTCTTGGCAAAGCTCTTGGCTCTACTCTCGTGGTTTGAGCCACAGGACATGTGCTTCCAGCTGCAAAAATCTTGTACTTACACAAGAGGAAGCAGCACAGCTCACGTGCACGGGAATTATCCCGTGTCCTAAAGCTCTGCTGAGCCTGAAAGCCATCTGTGTGACCCTTCCTGGGGTCAGAGGGGAGACATTCCGTCTTTCCTGTGTCATTCTGAATAAAAAGCCAAAATCTGGCTGTAGCTTGCAGCCCTGGCAGACGCTGAGTCCGTGTGTGGGACACTCTGAGCTGTTTTCCTTAAATGTGATTTAGCAACGCCCAAGCGTGTCCAGCCAGGAGCCGCCGGATCCCGGGGATGAGTCAGGGCCTTCAAGGAAAGGGAATAAAAAAATGAGCAAAACTCAAGGGCTGAAACCTTGGAAGTCTGCAGGACTCAGCAGCTGCGAGGGGAAATGGTGACGATCTCGCTGTCTGGAGGGAATTTAAAGCATGGACATGGATCCAAGCTGTGGAAGCACTGCCTGGACACTGCGAGATGTGGAATTTATTGCAAATTATTGCCATTCATGACCTGTATTTGCTGGTAGCTGAACAGTGTCAGTCACTGACAACCAGAGAAGATTCCAATTAACTGATTTAACTTTTAGTAATTTGTTCAAACCAACTCCATGCAGGTGAAGTCAAATCCACTCCATTTTAAGCCCATGGAGAAGCCCTCAGGACACCTTCACATCCAAGGAATCACAGTGTCACAGGAGCTCTCAGCAGGTGGGTTTGGTGTATCCAGCTCCAGGTCTGACAAACCACCACGCTCTTTGAGGGTGGTTTCTCAGACCTCAAAGAGCCTGTTTCTCTCAGAATAGAAATTACTTTCAATATTTAATTACTGGAGCTGGAGCTCAGTGTCTCCTCACTACCCCTGTCCTTCCCCCCAACACACATGTGTGCCAGGGCTGTGCAGATAAACCATAAATAAACTGACTTCGCAGGAGAGGTTCTGTCTCTACGCCCTGCGGTGGGATCTTTGGAGGAACACCTGGCTGGCTGGTCCCTCCACTGTGGGGAAGGTCACTGTGGGTTCCCTGTGCCAGACCAGTGCCAAAGCCATGGAGCAGGGGCCTTTCATCCTGATACTTCCCAAAAGCGGGGTGAAAGATCAGGCTCTGTCCTCACACACAGGGTAGGAGAGGAGGCCAATGTGACCATGGGTGGGGGCAGTGAGGCCACTCCAAGCGCCACGGTGACAAAACTCCCTGCCCCTGCCAGAGGTGCCAGGGCCTTGTCTGAGCCCCCCAAACCTTCTCCTGGCCCATCCTTTGGAGCTGGCACTGCTGAGATGGGCTGGGGTGTCCCAAATTGGTACTTTCCTGCCGCAGGAAAAGGTCCAAGCTGTGACTGGGGACAGGAGGCTGGCACAGGAATGAAGGAATGAATTCCTGCAGGGAATGAAGGAGGGACAGTGGCCCTGGCTGTTTACTGAGCTCCCTGAGAGGAAAAGTGGTCCCTGCCTTCCCCCTGCCCTGGCAATGCTGAGGCTGTTTTGCTGTGTTGGGAGAGGCTGGAGCTGTCCAGGCACTCGCTGGGACAGCGTTCCCCCTGCTCCCACTGCGAGGAACACCAGGGTGACTCAGATTTCCCAGAGATGTTCTTATCTCGTCCTGCCCTCTGCCCTTCCCCAGCATTCTGGGCTTTCCTGTGGATCCCACACACTCTGGGAGCTGGGTCAGCCCAGGGGCCATGGCTGCACTGCTGGGGGCTGGGGGGTCAGGGCAGGTCTGTGGCCCCAGCTCAGCTTCTGCTGCAAGGAAAGGTCACGTGGAGCTGGGCATAGCTGAGCAATCCTGCTCAAGAATCCTGGGAAACCCCTCCAGAGCACTCAGCCCAGCCCTGAGGGTCTCTTATCCAGGCAGAGGAGGAGGAATGTGTGTCACGCTGGATGGAATGGCATTTTTTGGGACTGTGGTGAGACCTCTTGGATGTGATCCTGGGGAAGGAATGACTTGGAGGTGGCTCCACAGGCATTTCCCCACGTATCCCTCATAGAATGAGCACCTCTGGCTGTAAACAATACATCCTGGAAATTGTTCCACTCCCCCTGTACATCCCAAAGGCACCTGGAAAGGAGCCCAGCCCCGGGGAGGAGGATGGTGCAGGCCATGCCGAATGTCTGGCTCTGCAGGGACAGGGATTTGTTGGAAGTGATGCAGAGTTTGGCCGGTCCCAGCTGGATTCGTGTCACACCAGGAGTGGCCTTGACTCCCCATCCTGCCAGAGCCCAGCCTAGAGCTGTGTTGGCTTATGTTGTCCTCATGCTCCTTGTTCCAGAGCTAGGCTCTTCCCAGGGCAGGGAGCTCCCAGAGGAAGGGGTTATTCATTTCCAGGAATGTTTGAACCAGAGGAAGCTCCTGAAATCCTCCTCAGCACTGGACTGCTCTGTCCATTGGGGCTGGGAAACCCTCTGCCATCAGCTCCTGGTGCCACCCGGGCTGCCTGGGCAGCTCCAGGGGGGCTGATGCCTGGAGCAGCACAGAGCCTGCCAGAGTGGGCAGGGGGTGCTGATACCTCCTGTGCAGGGCTGGGCTCTCCCAGGGCAGGGACTGTTCAAGCCAGGGGCGTTTCCATGAGGGCAGATAACTCATCCTGATGGAAACCTTTTCCCTGAGCTCCCTCCAGCCCTTTCAGCAGGACAAGCACAGGACCTGTGCCCCAGCCTGTCACAGAGTAACCACAAACCCCAAAGAAAAACTCTTTCTGCTTTTTCTGAACCTGCATCCCCTGCTCTCATTAGCATGGCCTTGGGAGGCTCCTTTGGGACCTTGGGAGCTGTTCCCTTTGGCCCCCTGCTGTTCTCACCCTTCCGGGACAGGCCACCAGCATCTCCTGAGCAGGAAACCTGCAGTTTTCCAGGTGGAATAACCTCATCCTCAGCTCTGATCCCTTTTCCTCTACTCTCCCCTTCTCCCTGAGCTAGAGGAGCTGGGTGCACCCTCCAGCCCTCATTCCCCACATCCCTGCTGCTCCAGCACAGGGTGGGGACACGCTGGGGCTGGGACACGAGTGAGCTCAGCGCTGAAACTCCTGGCCCGGCAGAACTCGGCCGTGGGTGTGGGCCAAAAGCTGCTTTATTTATGGTGCTCTGTGCAAACTGTCACTGCAAAGGGGCTCAGCTGCAGGAGCCCCCTGGCTCCCTGGAAAGAGGGATGGAAGTGTCAGCCCAGGAGCTGCCAGGGATGGGGATGGAGATGGTGTGACCCCCCAACTCTACCCACCCGTGAGAGGGGCTGCCCTGGGCACAGATCAACCCTGCTCCTGGGGTTGTTTTGGGTGGAGTTCCTCGGCTCACTTGGATTTATTGGTTTCTCCTGCTGACTTTTTGGGAGCATCCTCACATGTTGTCCCACCTCAGCCCATTCCAGCTCCCACCCTCTGCCCCTGCCGCGGGCGTCCCCCTCCCGCTCTCTGACTGCACTGCTCAGGGTTGCGATTACGAAAATCTGCCCCAAAATACGATAAAAATGTGCTGCCCCTCCTCCGCGTGCGGCTCAGCGTTCTCCCTCCCCTGGGGACACGGGCGGGGTCACACCCCGCCACCACCCCCAGGGTGACCCTGCGGAAGGGCGGCAGCGCCGGGGCTTTGGGCACTGCCAGCCCCGGCCCCTGGGCTCGGAGGGGAGGGGGCAGTGCCTGGGTGGTCCAGCTGTCCCTCCCTCCCCCAGGCATCCCCCGAGGCTCTCGTGGCACGAGAGGCTCCATTACACACTTCCCAAACTCGCTGCCTCCTGCCAGAGACGTTACTCAATCCAGACACAGCGAGCATCCAACTCGCATCCCGTGTGCAGCCGGGTCAGGAATTACACCCCGGGGCCCACAGGGAGCCCTCGCCCACCTGCTGCAGGTGAAAACCAGCTCTCTCCACGAGGGCTCCATGTTTCAGCAGGAAAACCTCTGTTCTGTGCCTCCAGGGGACGGCACAGACTGGGGGCTGCAGGGAGAACTGGTCCCCTCCTGTCCCCCACACGGGAGCAGGAGGACAAGCACAGCAGCTCCGCGCAGAGCACGCTCAGCCCGGCACTGCAGCGCGGAAGGAGGATCAGGGACAGGATAAAATCCCCGGAATCCCCTGGCGACTGGGCTCCTCCCACAGACTCCGCTTCTCCTGCCCTGTGTCATAAGGAGCAAACTGGAAACTCTGGGAGGGATCACAAGCTCCAGTTCGTTGTAAAAAGCAAACGGGAAGCTCTGACAGGGATCACGAGTTCCCCAAGGCTTTGTGCAGAAAACCTCCATGAGGTCACTCCATTCCTGCTCCTGCAAAACCTTTCCCTCTCTGGATCTCCTGTGTAGGGTGGAATCTGCCCTGAATCCAACTCCTGCTCCAGCAGCTCATGGGGCTGGGCTGGAGATTTTTAAAACATGTGGACATAAAAGCAGAATCTTTAGAAGGGTCTGTGAGATGATACACAAACAGCACTGATCCCTGGCAAGGCCCCGTGGCTGTGCCCCCCCTGCAGGGACACCACCCCAGCCCAGGGTATGAGGCTCAAAGACAAGCTAACAGCAGCACCTGAACTGTTATTTCATGGTTAAGACCAGGAACCAGGTTTTATAGGACCCAGGACATGAGACCTGCATTGCCACAGTGGGGATTCCTGTAGGATTTGTGTCAGCTGCCCAGGAAAAGGCACATCCTCGTGGAGAGGTAACCAGGGGACAGAGAAGCACTTGGAGAGACAGATGAGGCTGTGCAAGGGCCATGTACAGGACAACAGGAAAAACTGGACACATTCAGGCTGATTTTAGGCCTCTTTCCTAAGGAAATGAGCTCTGGAGCACTGAGTGCCACTGCTTGGGAGCCCTCAAAGCACCTGGCTGACCCAGCTGGAACCCAGGAAAGGAGGAATTCCCCGAGACCTTAGAAACCCTTTTAGGTGTGTGGGGATGGCTGGGGTTGGGCTCAGCTGGTGGCACTGATTCAGGAAGTGGCTCTAGGGGATAAAAGCAGCTGGGCTGAGTTTTACCTCTCCCTTTAACGGGGCTGGCGGTGCTTTATGCTGTCATGGGCACCCAACAGTGGCTGTGTTCCTGGGTGTGTCCTGGGCTTTAATTCCAGCAGACGCTGCCCTGCTCTGTGCTTGGCTGCTGCATCCAGGCACTGCGGGTGGGAAGATGGGGATGGTGAGGTTGGGACCTGGAGAATGGATGGGGAGCTGAGCTTGGGGAGCCAGCAGAGAGAGAGGGCATGGGAAGGGAACACCAGGGAGTGTCTGCAGTCCCAGTCTGTATCCTCTGCCCAGCTCTAGCAAGGCCAGTTGTCCTGGTGTCCAGCAGCATCGCACACCCTGGTGCAAGCAGTCTGGGCTGGGAGTGGGACTCCCAGCATGGCTCCTGACTGGACAGACAGGGAGGTTTCCTTAATAACCTGGGTTTAAGGAACACACAGTGTGGAAGATGGGGCTGAAATGTCCATCACCAGCTTGAATGCTGGCTTTTCTTTAGAATTGGTGACTTTGCCACCTGCCTCTGCTTTCCAAAGCCATGAGCTCTGTGTGCAGCATTCAATACTCCAAGGGCAGGTTCCAAGTCGGGCTCACCTGAGCTCCTGAGCCAGGTAGGCCAGTGCCAAACATCTCTGCAGGAACTCTGTGGGCAGAGAGCAGCTTCCTGCAGGCTGCTCTTGAGAGGAAACGCAGGTGCTCATTCTTTACAAACTGCTCGAGGGGTCTTTAGGAGAAACAGGTGTTAGTGTCTCTGAAGTGGGTCCTGGTGTCTCTACCAGCCTCACGCTACCCAGGTTACAGACCCAGCGAGTTTGACCTCCTGAACTTTAGGGGAATGGACAAACAGGTCCATGCAAAGTCCACTGCAGAGCCCAGGCAGCCTGAACTTCCCTATGGGGGAGAAATGTCCACACGTGTCCAAGGGGGGCTCTGGGGAAGGCTGTACCTTCCTGGTACCTCAGCCGAGGGGGAAAGGAAGAGGGCTCCATGCAGCTGGGATAAAATGAGGCTGCCCCTCCAAAACCTCGGGAGAGACCTCATGGGGTATGGCCCAATGGACTCTCCCTTTATTCCAGTAAAGCTGCAGACTCCTCCGTCTCCTTTATGGACACTGGCCTTTCATAGCGTGACTTTTTTGTACACTCCTGACCTGTCCCTGAGGGAGAACAAAGGAAAAAAACCTCGTGGCCACATAGCCAAACACTAATTAGTCTATTTTGTGCCCCTACTATAGATTCGGTGAGACAAATGGGGACTTTCTTAAAGAAAATCTTGGAGCCATCAGAGCAGGATGCATTTGACCACTTGACATGGATGGAAAAGCCTTGTATCAGCATCTTTGCGGGCCTGAGCTCAGGTGAGGGCAGGGTTACAGCAGAGGATCCCCACGGTGTGCACCACCAGTGTGGGCGTTTCTCTCACGCTGCTTTCCTGCAAAACTTCGGGACGTTTTTACTGAAAATCTTAAATTTCCCCTGGGCTGAAACTCAGCCTGTGGCTGCAGGAGCACAGGTGGGGCTGCAGGTGGAGATGGTTTGGGCTGGACCTCGCGGCTCTGCTGTGCCAGGGTGAAGGGTCAGTGTGTGTTTCTCCTTGGGTGTGCTGCCGTGTTTCCTCCAGCAGGAAAGCGGGAAGCTTTCTGTCCATCGGGATTTCTGCAGCTCCCCGAGGAGTCAAGATTTACTCTTTGGTAAATATGGGACGCATTCCCCGCAATATCGGGAAATACTCGGCTTTTATTTCAGCAGCGCAGCAGAAAAGTGAGCCTCACTTTTCAAGTTCTTGTAGCAGTTCGCTGCCCCAAGGTGTAACTTCCCCCTCCCTGATCGCCACTAATTGATGTTAATTAGTGGCTAACTGCAGCTTTTAACGCCTCGTTTGTCTTGGCTGCTCGGGCAGGGAGTTCATGTTTGCACCAGGTGACACCGAAGTGATTTTCTAGGTATTTGAGCGTGGTTCGTGCAGAGCGAACATTGAATTTTGTGTGTGGAACATCTTCTGTAGGGACATCGGAGCCGGCCTGTGGGTGTGCAATGCCTTCACTCGTGTGTGGGAAGCAAGGGGTGGAGTCTGTGGCATAATCAAGTAATTATGAAGTCTGTAATTTAATTCTGGGTAGCTTGAATTTCCCTGTATGTTTTCACCTTCTGGCAGTTCTGTATTTCTTGGTGCATTTCTGCTTTCATGACTCCTGCCTGGGATGGTGATGTGCCTTGGCCCAGCTCTGTGGCCACCACAGGGTCAGGTGGAGGAGCCTTTCCACCAACCTGCCAGGGTGCAGTCCTGCCCCAGACACCCCAAAGTGTGTGACTGGCTCCCCGTGGAGCCCTGGCTGCCCCTGGCCCCTCCAACCCCGTCCATACCCAGGTGGAAGGGTCATGTCCCCCCTACCCATTGCAGACATGCTCTGGGTGGCTCTGCTGGGTTTTACCTGTCTGGGTTGAGCTGCTTTCCAACCCCGTTTTATGGGCAGAGATCCCTCCTGCTCCACTGCAGATGTTTTATCACCTCACTTCATCCCAGGGGAGGATGAGTGTTCCTCGGGGAGCTGCTCTGTGCCCCTCACCCAGGTTCGCTAGGATCCGTGGCCAGCGGTGCTGGAGCAGACAGAGGGCCCTGCTGTGTGCAGACAGACAGACAGAAGTGTGCTGTGTGCACCTGGAGCACTGCCAGGGGAACATGGAAAGCAGATGTTGAATTGGGACCTGCTGGAGAAGCCCTGGGCCCTTGCTTCCCCCCCGTGCCTCTGTGGTCAGGGCTGGAGTCAGGAGCCCTGTGGGGATCAGATGAGCTCAGTGCAGCCCTGGCTGCTCTGGCTGGACGGAATGTCTCCTCATGTGGCGTTCGCAGAATGTAAAAACAGCCACGAGTCACATTACATGGGAGCTGATCAGGAAATCGAGGTGTTCCCACTGCTTTTCCCTGTTCCTAAGGAGGCCTGGAGCTGCTCTGAGTTACCCTGGGGGTGACCACTGCAGGCAGCTGGGTGTGGGTCCTCCTCAGAGTCTGCCCTGCCCACCCAGACCCAGCCTCGCTCGTTCTTTGGGGCCAGAACTGGTGATCTGGGCCCTTCTCCACATAGCTTTGGGCCAGATCCTCACATCCATTTTGAACTTCCCAAAGAAAGACCCCGATGGGCGAGATCCCAGCTGGTCTCCACAAACTTCCCTGATTCCACAAGCCAAGAAATGGGAATTCTATCACTTCTCCTTTGTCCTTTGCTGTGTCAGCTCGTGCTTGCTCACCAGATATGGGGGCTGAGCAGTAGGAGATGTATCTGGACCATGAAAAAGGACCCTAATTCAAGTCTCTACAGACATTCCCGTTTCTGCCAGCCTTGGCTCCTGCAGCTCAGATGTAGCGGAGGAGCAGTTCCTGCAACACAGGAGGTGTCTGGGGGAGCTGGAAGCTTTCTGCAGCTTGGGGTTTCTTTGCTCTCAACAGAAAAAAAAAAAAAGGCAGGAATTTTATTCTGTCTTGCCCATAGGCTCTGCTTGCAAATTTCCAAAGAGGTTTGATGGGTCAGAGCTGGAGAGAGCAGGAAAGGTTGCTACAGGGAGGAGGGATCAGTTTTGCTGAGCAGGAAAACTGGAGTGATTTTGCTCTTGGAGTGAGAAGCAGCACTATTGGGAGATCCACGCTGGAGAGGATGTTCTGAGGGACTTGTGCCTTTCCTGCTCCAGGCCATGTGTGCAGCTGGAGCAGCCCCAGCCCTGGCTGACTTTTAGGGCGGATTAGGGAAACTAATTGGATCCAAATGCCCTGATCTGGCTCCTCTGGCTGTGGAGTATCTGAGACCCTATGGGTGATTTGAGGTGTTAAATGCCTCTTGTGTAGGGCTGAGTCCCACAGGTGAGGGCCTGGATGTGGCTGATGGCTTGGACACGACTTTTCTCTGGAAAAGAAAACCAGCACTTTGGAGGCGATTAACCTTTTGTTGAGGAAACTCCAGCTAAGAGTATGTCACTGTTGGCAAGAAAAATCTCTGGATGCTCTTGAACATAGTGGTCTGTGCTTTCATTTGAGGGTGCCTCTGTGTTTCAAGCACTTTATGGAGTGTTAATCTGAGACATCCCTTTCCTACCAGCTCAGGGAAAGGGCAGAGTGGGGAAGGGGGGCACTCGATTTGACCGTTCTTGGCTTTTGCCTTCCTTGCACCAGTGGGAAGATCGTTCTGATTTCCACTTCCATGTCCCATGCAATGGAAGTAAGGCAGAGGGTGCTGGAAGGCTGAGCTGGGGAGAGGAGAGCTGAGCTGTTCTCCTGCAGGAATTCAGTGTGAGGTTTTCTTGAGCACACTCAGGAAAGACAGTGCTGCAAGTGATTAATCCTGTGGTGGACACTCCTGTTTCTGGGGAGACTTGTGCTCCTGGTGCCCAGGCTCCTTTGGTGTTGGTGTCTCTTGGAAATCACATCCAAAGCTTCCATGCTGGAATGTGTGAGGGATGCAGGAAAGTGCAAGCAAAGGTTTTGGGGACACCTGGAGAAAAGCAGAGTGCAGGTTTCACTGTGGCTGGCTGATCTGAGGGTTTCAATGTGCCATCAGGTGTCCTGCTGTCCCCCAAGCAGCTCCTGGTGGCCTCTGTCACCCCCGGTGTGTCCAGGGCTGAGCCCTGCTGATGGAGCAGCCTGTGCACAGCATCTCCTCTGGACAAAAGGATGAACAGCTCCTCCAGAAATCACCACAAAGCTCCTCAATTCATTCTGGGTGTGCTGCAGGACTCTGGGAATGCTGCTTTCTCTTCTGGTGAGGCGTGGTCTGGAAATGGGGAGAATTTCCTGTGCTGAGTGAGGCTGGAGGCTGACAGAAAACTGCTGCTGATGGCAGATACAGAAAGGGTCACAGAGTGGTTACACAAGTGGTGACATGAGTGCTCTGCGTGTTCTCTTGATGACAAAGCTGTTCACAGCTTCAGTTGTCAGAAGTGACTTCCCAGCTATGGATCATAGGGGAGAGGTTTGGTCAGGGAAGGGCTGCTCGGGCACAAAGCCCCGCTCACTTGGGAGAGTACTCCTGCCGGGTTTGTGACACTGCCGTTGGAATCCAGGCCTGCCTTTTCCTCTAGGAGACAATTGGATCTGTGGCGCATGACAACCGCCCGGCACGTGCTAATGAATAGGAATGTGATATACACAGGCAAGGAGACCAGCTCCTTTTAGCGCCTTTATTGAAAAATCAGCTCTGGGTGGCGCCCCGAGGGATTGCACTCATCACAACTGCGCCCGATTCATGATCCGGAGGAGAAGATGTTCAATTTTGCTGAGCAGCAGAGCCGGGCCTACCTTTCCTCGCAGGAATCCCCTGAAAAAAACTGCTTTTGGAGCTCATTTGTCTCGGTCCTCCCTTTGACTTAGTCTCCTGAAGTTACGGTGACACCTGAGTCTCAATGGAAGGACAGCTCTGCTCTTTCCTCTGTGCGACATGTTGTTGGTTTTTCCAAATATTACGCCGTTTTGTTATTTCAGGGGTATTCCTCCCTCGGAGGGTACCCAGTGTCCCTCATGTCTCTCTGTATTTACATATCCCTGGCCTCGGCCCGCGGCAGGTGAAACAGTCACGCCTTGGAGCTGTCGCCGCGCCCGGCCCTCTGCGGCACCTCCGCTCCCCGTGCCCCTCCGGGAGGAGTTTCCGCACCGCGGAGCTGTTCCGTGCCGCGCGGGCCCGCCTGGGCCCGGCTCCGCTGCCCGCGCCACGTC
>VXBQ01012025.1:65521-76212 GCA_013400175.1 Phainopepla nitens
CCCCAGGCGCCGCCGAGCGGAGCCCCGAGCGGAGCAGGATCCAGGAGCATTCCACGGGAATTCCCAAGGAGAAGAGCGCCTTGGCACCGCCGAGTGTTTGCCACAGGGTTATTTTTGCAAGAAAACCTCCCTCGGCTGTGGTGCAGCGGAGCAGCCTGGCGTGTTCCAGCCAGAGAGAATAACCTGGCTGCAGCTGAAGCAAAGGAAGGGAAGAAGATGCTCCTGAGTGTTTTCCAGACTCCATTAAACTTCCCCTGCAAGCAGCATTTAACTCGTAGAGGCTTTTCCTAAAATGCTGATTGGAATGAAAGCAAAGAGGGTGGAAATGCATCCCGTTCTCTGCTCTCAGGTTTGGAGCAAGACACAATCTCTGCATTTGAAATAAAATATTAACTTGTGATGGTGGAAAAAAAATTGACCCTTTTTTTTGCTGTCAAAATGAAATTTGATTAAGAAAGCCGTTTGTCCTGGAAAACTCTGCTGGAGTTATAAACAACCTCTTTGCTAATCATGAGTATTTTCTGCTGTATCCAGTGTGTGGTTCCTGCTGTGCAGCTCCTGGGATTTTGGCTGCTGTGGGACCAATGCCACTTGGCTGCTGAGTGCTTTGGGAAAGGGTGTTTGGCTTCTGCAGGGAAAAATGTGAAGAATGAGAAAGTGTGGCAAAAAAAAAAAAAAGAGAAACGACCACTTTCTGAGGTTGGATAAATAAATTTGTTCTGCGCCCTATTTTGAGCCTGGTACTTCTCCCCGTGCATGCAGCACATCATGAGCCCCGTGCTCAGGAGTGGCCCTGCCAACCCTCAGTGCTGGTCACAAGCCACAGAACTGGGAACAAATAAATAAGTAAATAAATAAATAAAGCTCCCTTTCCAGCTCTTCCCTGGGGCTTTTTTTAGGGGATCCTGGAAAGAGGCACAGCCAAGTGCTGCCTCCCTGCTGAGGGATGTGGGCAGAGCAGCTGGGACCCCAGGGGGCTGTGTCCTGGCTGTGACAAGATCACTGTCCCCTGCACATCCTGGGGACAGAGCTCCGGGCTGGGGCTGAGGGCACCCCCTGAATTACAGAGCTGTCCATGGCTGATGGATGGCAGCCCCTGGCCAAGGCTCCCGGGGTTTGCTGTTTAATCCCACGTTCCCGAGGGAGCGGGTAAGGCACCGATTTCCTGATTTCCCAGGAAGTTTCCCTCCAGCGTTGCTGTCAGCCCCCCCTGCCCATGCAGAGGATGCTGGAGCAGCTGAGAGTTGTTTGTGCTTGCTCAGGGATGGGGAGAAGGCAAGCACCCCCTCTCCTTCTCCTGGCTGCACAGAGGCTTTTCCAGGCCTGGGCTCTGGTTCTGTGTTAAATCATTTTCACATTGCACCTCCTCCTCCAGCAATGGCCTCTATCCCTCAGGTGGATAGCCAAAGCTATTTACAGGCAATTCTGTGGCAGGAAATGGTGTAGGAAAAGGTTGGAATAATCCCTGGAGGGCCAGGAACAGTAGCTGAGGTGGCTGAGAAAACATTCCTGGGGTTTTTTTGCGTGTGGAACTTTTACAGGTGTGCTGGGACTCGGTGGGAAGGTGTCGCAGGACACTGGTGTGACAGTGGGGAACTCTGTCCCTGGCCAGTTCCAGGACTGATGGATGTGTCATGGGCTGCTCTTTGCTTTCCTTTTCCTCCCATGAGCTGATTTTGGTCTCATTTTCCCTGCAGCAGGGTCAGTTCTATGCAGTTGGATCAGGCCAGGAGTTCAGGAATCTTGAAGCTGCCTTGGAAATATTCTGACAGTGCAGCTGCCTGCAGCAGCAGGCCAGGGGTCTGAAGGATTCAAGGCAGGGAATGATTTTATCATTAAAAAGTAGTTGACAATGCATTATGTCCTTAGTGAAGGCTGAAGTGGCGTTTCTCCAGGACAAATTAGAGTAAATAGGAAACAGGCGAAACCTCTGAAAAGCACTTGTGAGAAAAAAAAGGAGGAAAACCCACAATGAAGGCAAAAGAGAAAAAAAAAAACCAACCAAACAAACAAACAAAAAAACAAACCACCAACAAATCCCAGGCATGCTGGCTTTGGTAATTCCTAAAACGAGTTTTTCAGTAACTTCACTTCATGGGAAATGTTGACTTTTCAGTTGTTGCTGAGGATAAAAGGGACCTCTTCAGACCTGCAAATCACAGCATGGTGATTGTATTTCACTCACACCGTTTGTACATTAGTGCAATACTCTGAGGGCTCTGTTCAGACCCAGCTGGAACATTCACTGATATTTTGGAGCCCTGAGATCCCAGAGTTGCCATGGAGGGGGTGTAGGGGCTTATCACATAGGGGAGCTCTGTGTTCCAGGTGAGGCTGAACCCCCTAAAATAACCCCCGGAGATGTCCTGGGCCCTGCCCTTGGGGCAGCCCAGCTTTACAGGGAGGTGAAGGAATCCCTGCCCGATCACATCCTGGGACACAGAATCCATGGCACAAGGCAGTGCTGGGGTCTGAGGGCAGGAGGGGCTGGGGGGCATCTCCTGGGGCTGGGCTGGAATTGTCCCCCAGGTCTGGTAGCAGCTCCTGAGTCACGGTGACACCGCGGGGCCGCGGTGACCGCAGCTCAGGGCTGGCACTGTGCTGGGCCTGCTCCCACTGGCTCTGGGGGAGCCACATGCCCAGGTTGTGACACAGACACGAGCCAGGTGCTGCTTGCGGGGCTGAGCAGGGCAGGGGCTCATTTCCTGCAGAGAGAGTGTGGGCAGACACATCCCAGCACCGGGAACAGGACGGGGCTGGGGACAATGGGGCCCTTGTGACTCAGGGACCCCTTGGGAGGGTTTGGTATCACTCTGGGACATGGCTGATGGGTGGTCTAGAGCTGCTGAGGGGTTTGGGGCAGTGGCTCTGCTTCAGAGCTGTTCCTGAGCAGTCACCAAGATGTCCATATGCAGTTGAACAACATCTCTGGGTGGGACACCTGCCCTGCTGGAGGGACTGGCACAAGGCAACAGATACTCAGCAGCAAGTGGAGTCAGTCCAGGTCTAGTCCTGCATCAGGTCTGTGGGGTCCCCACAGCACTTCAACCTCCCAGAGAGAGCCTTTAGTTGGAGCATTTGTCACTGGGAACCTTCATCTCTGGTCACAAGCATGGGGAGCACAGCAGGGCCAAGGCTGAGCTCTTGTGCCCAGAGCCAAGAGCTGCCCAGTTCACACCAGGGTGTTCCTGACCAGAATTTCTCAGCACTTTGTGTCTGCAATCCCCTCGTGGCTCTTCTGTCCCCACCAGGCCTATGCCAGCAGCAGCTCCAGGCTGGAGCATCCCTGCTCTGCCCTCAGAAGGACCATGCTGGAGCCCTGAGGGGCTGAGCTGCTGCCAGCACTCCCAGGGAGAGTTCCTAGCACTGCTCAGAGGAGTTGGCGGTGCCAAGGCCCACAGCAGTGCTCAGCCTGTGCTCCTCACCCCTCAGCAGGAGGAGAGAGGCTGCACACGCTGCAGTGATGGAGCTGCTGCTGCTGCCTGCTGCTCTCCGATCCCTCACAGCTCTTCCCAAACCTGTGCCGAGTGCCAGGGGCTGCCAGGCTGCTCAAACTGCCTGACTCCCACAGAGAGGAGGATTCTCTTCTTAGAAGCAGTTTGGGGTGGGTTTTGTGGGGGTAGATGGAATTGAAGTGGGGATTGTCCCTGCTCATCGCAGGGGGCTGGAGCACATGAGCTTTAAAGGTCCCTTCAACCCAAATGATTCCATTATTCCGTGGAGAAAACCATTTCATGTTGGGCTGCTGAGGCTGAGTCCAGGTTGCTGGAAGCCTCTTGGAGGAGCCCTTGGAGAGATGAGCCAGGGCAAAGCTGTGACAGCCTGACCTGAGCTTTGCTGAGTCATTTGTATCAAGATCACAGAGCAGTGTAAAAGCTGCCATTTCCGTGCAAGAATTCCCCTCCCCAAGCGCTGCTCCATCCTCCAGAACACAAAGATGCTTTTTGCCTGTCCCAGCACTTGTGCTGGGAGCAGTTGTGCTGCTCCAGCTCTCACAGTGACTGTGCCTCAGTAGGAGCTTGGTATGATGTCAATGTTTCGAGTGGGTGAAGCAGAGGAGGCAAAAATAGACATTTAGACATTTTTCCAGTTATGCCTTTTCAAAAAGGAGTATTTATAGCTCGGTGCCTGAACACAGGCTCTCTTTGTGAGTCTGCTTCCAATTGCAATGCAGCACATCCCCCCTGGAGCCTCAGGATGTGTGCAGGCAGCTTTGAGCCCCTGGCAGTGGGAGCCTCGGTGCCCCTGGACCTGCTGAAATGTTCCCAGTCCAGGCATGAAGCACCCACAGGGATCTCAGGATGCTCTGGGCCTGCATCCCTTGCTACAAACTGGCTCATCTCCAGGACAGGGTTGCAGCACACTGGGGTCTGAGCCTGCATTTCATGATTGACTCTGGAGCATAATGAGGATGAGGGAGGTATCCTCAGGTCACTCATTGCTGGATGTAGAAGGTCCAAATCACTGCATTTCACTTTACCTCTGTTTCTTCATCTGTGGAATTTAGATAAAGGGCTTCACCACACAGTTTTGAAGTGCTTTGAGACTTTCTCAGAGTGTTATTTCATCCGAACCACCTCTCAAGATCTGATCTGAGCTTTGGGGTTGTTGTCACGAGTTAAAGCTCTGTAGGTCTTCTTCTCTTCCTTCCTCAGCACGAAGGAGAGCTGGGGTGTGGGTGGCGGGCGATGAGGTTCCAGAGGTCAGGACTGGCTCTCCAAGGCCTGTGGGAGCTGTACTTTCCATGAGGTTGTGCTGCTGCCCCTGGCCAGAGGTGCTGGGTGGGTCTGGCAGTGCTCTGCCACCTGGGCTGGTGCCCTGCAGGGCTTCGCTTCGCTCTGTGGTGCTGCTTAGAGGGGCTGGTTTGGAAACTTGGATTTAGGGATTCTGGGACACTTTGGAGAGCAGCTAATGGAGGTATAACCCTGACTCATGTGGGGGCAAAACTCCCAGGTCTTTGTGATGGGAAAAAGCCTTGCAGGCAGAAGAGTGGGGATGATAATGCCTGCTAGGCTCTGCAGGTCACTCTTCTGGGATCCAGGGGAATTTGACTCTTGCACCTTAAAGGCAGGAAAAATAACCCTGATGAGCAGTGGGTTACAGTCTGGCTCACTGTGCCCTGCAGCTTCAAGGGGAAGCCTCCAAAACATGGCCAGAAATCTCAATCTCGCCTCAAAGTGCTTTTCCTCAAGCCTTGGGCTGACCTCTGGCCTGTTCTCCAGGCTGCTGGAGTGGGACAATGTCCCCACTGCTCTGGCTTGTCTCACAGAGCCCAGCTTTGTGCCAGCTCCTCAGCCTCCCCACGCTGGCTGCAGGCTCCAAGCCCTCCCTGCTCTGCATCCCTGCCCGGCTCCAGCGGCCTCTGCTGCCTCAGCACTGGCATTTGGATTCCTCCCCTGCCCTGGCAACATCCACAAAGGTCGAGTTTAGGAACAATAGCACTGAAAACCAATAACTCTTCCTCTAGAAAATGCAGATCAGAGAGTCAGAGAATCACAGAAGGGCTTGGGTTGGAAGGGACTTTTTGGGAACATCAATTCCAGACCCTGCCATGGCAGGGACATCTTCCACTGTCCCAGGCTGCTCCAAGGCCCATCCAGCCTGGCCTGGGACACTTCCAGGGGCAGCCACAGCTGCTCTGGGCACCCTGTGCCAGCCCTGCCCACCCTCACAGGGAACAATTCCTGCCCAATATCCCATCTAACCCTACACTGTGTCAGTCTGAAGCCATTCCCTGTGTCCTATCGCTCCGTCCCTTGTCAATTATGTCTCTCCTTGTTTCCTGTAGCTCCTTCAGGTCCTCGAAGGTCACAGTGAGCTCACCCCAAAGCTTCTCCTCTCCAGGTGAACAATCCCAGCTGTGCCAGCCTTTCCTCCCAGCAGAGCTGCTGCATCCTCTGCTCATGCTGGAGCCTCCTCTGGGCTCTCTGCAGCAGCTCCAGCTCCTCCCTGTGCTGGGCCCAGGGCTGGGGCAGCTCTGCAGGTGGGGTCTGACCTGAGCACAGGGGCAAAGGAGCAGAATCCCCTCCTCCATCTCCTGGCCATTCTCTCCTCTAAGACTTTGTGCTTGGATTTGGAGGTCTCACAGCAGGATGGCAGCCGAGGCCAGCCCTGCTCTGATGCTCACCAGGTCCTCCTCTGCTTTCTCTCTACCCACACATAGATGCAGCCGCACATTTCCTGGAAGATGCTCCAGTAATTAAATCAGCATCGATCATCGGGAGCTGGAAGTGGCTGTGCTGAGAGCTGAGGCTGTGGGGAGCTCTTGATGGGGAGATAAAAACCTTTTTGGGGAAACAGAACCTCTCTGTGGCTGCCAGGGCCACTCTGGGCCGCTGGCCAGGCTCCTTGGCCTGGATTAATGGCAAAATCCAGCACCAAGAACACAGATCTTTGCAATGGGAGCTGGTCCCAGCCAGCCGGCTCCAGACCTGCTGATTCACTCCCTGATGGATAAACAGGGATGCTCTGCCCATCCCTGTTTGAGTGTGCAGGGAACGGCGCTGCTGTGCACAGCCGGGTCTGTGGCTCCGCAGACACGAGTCAGCATTTCCAGCGGGAGCTCTCCTCCCTGGAGGATCCCAGAGCCTGAGGGTGGGGAAATGACGGGTGAGGCTGTAAAACCGGGTGGGGCAGGAGCTGGAGGAGCCTTGTGGTGACCTCGTTGAGACCTTGGAGCCAGGTGAGAGCTGTTGTGGTACTCTGCCCACTGCACAAGCCCAGGAAGGGAAAGGCAGTGGAAGAAAGGTTTGGAGAATCCGCTGTAGGATGGTTTTGTGCAAGTTTGGCTTGGAAAAACACATCCTGCTTGGATAAGCTGTGGAGATCCTCGAGACCTTCTAGTCACTGGGATCAGGGGAATTTCAGAGAGCTTGGTGCTTCCAGCTGTGCAAGCCTCGCTGTCCCTGCAGCAATGCAATAGGGCAGGTGAAGCCCTTACCTGACTCTTAAAAATGCTTTCCATATGAGAAAGGTGTTTTGGGGTAAAACCAGTTGGTTCAGGAACCTGACTGTTCCTGCCCTGCTACAGTCAGTTCCCTGGTCTGGTGTGGGCACAGCTGGGCTGGGACAGCCCCAGCTCCATGGGTTGGTGGCACTGGGCCTGTCCCTGGTGCCAGTCTGTGCTGGGCTGTGAGCAGACACAGACACACACAGACACACAGACACACAGACACACAGACACACAGACACACACAGACACACACACACACACACACAGACACACACACACACAGACACACACAGACACACACACACACAGACACACACACACAAACACAGGGTTGTGCCTCCCAGGAAACTGCTCAGGCTGGGGAAGCTTCCAGGCACCCCAAGGCCTCAATCCCAGCCTGGGTGTGCTTTTCCATTCCTTCTCATTTTTCAGGGATTTGGAGTGGAACAAGAGCAGACACCTAACAAGACGCCACTTTTTACTTAAATATCTGTTTTATGGGGGAGAAATAAATCAGTTGAGTTAAAGCCAAAGTTTAATGGGACGTTCTTCCCCACACATGGACAGGACTCTTCTGGTGAAATTCCCAGGGTCATCATTCTCAGCTTGGCCATGTAGAGCAGCTCCGGGTCTCACTTGGCTTTGTGCTAACTCTAACCTTAAAATACTCCATTTTCCAAGTCTGAGGACCCACCATGGTCAGATCCAGCCCCTGCTCTGCTCCCTGCAGGAGCTCGCCTGGGATTGAGCAGAGGTTCCTGCTGTTCTTCCAGACCCTTCCAGACCTGCCTCTTCCAGATTGAGAGGTGAGATTTAGAAGGAGGCAGAGTGATGGATCCATCCCTGTCCATTTTCCCTGCAAATTTTGGCCAAGCCCTTTGCTTCCAGCACTGCAAAATGAGGCAGATCGATTATTGTGAAACAGAAAGTGGAAATTACTTTCCTGGCTGCCCTGGCTTTGTTCCAGCTCTCAGTTTGCTGGAAAACATTCCAGCTGATGTACTTCACACAGACTCCCTGGGGGATAAAAGGCATCCCACAGCTCGTTTTCATGCAGATCCCTCCGGCCCACCCCCCAAGCCTTGTCCGTGTTTGTGCTGGTGTTCCAGGTGCTGGGGACACCCGGGGAGGAGCTTGGTGACAGTTCTGAGTTGTCCCACATGCTGGGCTGTACTCCCTGGGCTCTGCAGGGAGTACAGGGACTGTAGGAAGATATTTTTCCCAACAACTCAGCTTCTTTTCCTGCAGCTGGACAGGCTGAGACTGGTACTAGTTTTCTGATGAAGAAGCACAGCCAAGAGTTAGCCCTGCCTGGGAGGGACATTCCCAGGGTGAGCCCCTGCCCTGCTCCCACCTCCTGGAGGGAGGAGAAACCTTTCCCAGAGTTATGTCACAGGAGGGACGTGCTGAGCAGAGGTTTCACTTCTTGAAACAGCCACATTTTGGACAATTTCCAGGAGAGTTCTGGTGATGAATAAGCACTTTTGCTCTGGAAAACTCTTCCTTCCTCCTCCCTGGAGCAGCATGGTTCTAATGGCCACATTGCCTGAATTCCAGGCGAGCCACTTCCCCATCCCATTTCTCCCAGTGCTGACAGAGCTTGTGGGGAATGGATCTCCTGGGTTCTATGGGACCCTCTGCCAGCTCCACACCATTCTCTGGGTGGGGCTGTCCCTCTGGTCCTGTGGCTGGTGACAAGCTGGGGTCACTGAGTGCAGCTTCTCTCATCATTTGGCTGAGGTCACCTTACACAGGGTTGTGTCACCTGCTCCTTTCCTTTGGGGCAAACCAGGGGTGTCCTGATGATGTCATTGAGACTGTGGGTGCCCCAACAGGAGCAAGATAAACAACTCCTGCCCAGCTGAGTGTAGATCCATCCCTGTCCACGGGACACAGGCTGGGGGTGGATCCATCCCTGTCCATGGGACACAGGCTGGGGGTGGATCCATCCCTCTCTCTGGCCTGGACGGGGCTCTGTGAGCACCCAGCCCACCCCATTCATCCCCTGTGGGGTCCCAGGGCCAAGTGCCAGAGGTTTTCTCTCTGAAATGCAATCTCCCTCTGAAACGTGGGGGATTGGTTTTTCTGCTGTGCCTTGCCAAATAGCAGAGATTGATCTGGGAGTGGGTTCTGAGCACAGGAGGAAAAGGACAAATGGCACAGACTCAGTGAGTGTCTTCTTTGTCCATGCCCTGTCTGAGTCCTGCTTTGCTGAGGAGATTTCTGCACCAAACACCCTGCACTCCCACTTTGGATTGATCTGAAAGAAAAAAGAGTGTCTAAAACTGAAGAAAAGGGCCCTTAGTGCCTAAACCCCTTTTGAAGGAGTGTCTGGGATTGTTCTGTCACTGCTGGGGTGGCTTCTCTTCCTTTTCCTTGGCTCTCCCCAAGTCTTGGGTGGCTCTGGAGAGAGGGAGAGCAGGTGCCTTTGCTCTGAGACAGGGAAGAATGCCTTGTCTTTGGGAGGGGCTGGGGCAGTGGCTGAATGTCCCACTTGGATATTGTTTTTCAGTGGGGTTTTTTTGGTTTTTCTTTATTAAATCTGATCTGAAACACAGGACTCAGTTTTGGCCAGTGGGTCCACACCCAGGCTGCATATCAGGATCTGTCCCTGAGAGCATCCCTGGGTTTGCTCCGTGGAAAACTCAGCAGCAGTGTGTGATGAATAAGGCTCTGTTCTGGCACAACTGTCTCAGAGCCAGGCAAGTCCCGCTGCATTATTCAGGATCCCGTGGGGCTCAGGAAACATCCCAGAGGGTGAGTGGGTGGGCAGGAGTTGCTGTCGGATCAAGGCTCCACTCAGCCCTTGCTGATTTTCCTGTTTCCCTTTGAGGCTTCCTGGAGCACTTGGCGCAGTTTGGGCAGGATTTGGGAATGAGCACTTTGGAAAGGGAGGGAAGGCTGGGGTAGGCTGCACACACATCCCTGAACCTCCCCACTGTAGCTCCTCACCAGTCCCATTCTCAGCTGCTCTGAGACAGCTCTGAAAATCCTCCAGTTTGTTTCTCACTTTGGGTTTTGCTCTTGTGCCTCCACAGGAGCAAGAGTCTGCGCAGATTCCAGCCAACCTGGATGAAAATTTTTTACCAAGTTTTTTCCCCCTAAAGTTTTCTCGCATTGAGGGGAACAGAATCTGGGGTCTGAATTCTTTCCTTGCCCAAACAATCAGTTTCATATTGACTTAAGCACAAATATGCTCTCTGCAATCCAAGGCAAAGAGCCACAGAGCCAACAGCTCCTTCCAAGAGCTTTGTGGTGTGAAAATGAAGGAACAGCCCCCAAGTCCTGCCCTGGCACTTGGGAGCAGCCATTCCAGTGCCTGATCTGATGGACACCAGAACAGAGCATGGGGGCTTCTCATGACTGAGCACATGAACGACTGTGACCCCTCACTGGAACAAAGATGAGGCATAAGTGGAAACAAACGTCCTTCTCTGGGGCGATGGCTCTGTGTCCCCCCGGGGCTGCTGGGGACCGTATCACCAGTGTCACCGTGGTTGGTGGTGGCAGGGCTGTGTTTCCACGCTCAGCTGCTCTCAGAGGCAGCTTTACTGTGGCCCTGGCAGCCTAACCCCGACCTTCTCACGTTACAGAGCTTTGTGTCCCTGTGAACTATAAAAAGCCTGTAGTGAAACTCAAACCACAGCGCAGCTCCCAGCTCTGCCGGTGGGATGTTCCTTTTCCTTTCCAAACGGAGCAGAGCATGAGGAGTGGGATGTGTGTGCCACTGCAGGGACCG
>VXBQ01012025.1:78734-104798 GCA_013400175.1 Phainopepla nitens
GCACCGGGGGTGTCACTGCACCGAGGGTGTCACTGCACCGAGGGTGTCACCGCCCCGGGGGTGTCACCGCCCCGGGGGTGTCACCGCACCGGGGTGTCACCGCCCCGGGGGTGTCACCGCACCGGGGGTGTCACCGCACCGGGGGTGTCACTGCACCGGGGTGTCACCGCACCGAGGGTGTCACCGCACCGAGGGTGTCACCGCCCCGGCAGCACTGTCCTGGTGACACAGGAGGGGATGGGACTCAAGGCCAGGCTCCGACTTCAATTATCCCACTGAATCACTTGTGCGAGGCTGATAACAGTAGATAAGACTAACAATAGATAAGAATGCTCCCCATTCTGTCTGGGAGAATTCTCTTGGCTTTGAGGCACTGGTTCCACGGATGGTGTGTGCTGGGAAGGTGAGACTGCCACGATTTGATTCAGCCATTCAGAATAACATTATTAATTACAGAAAAATCAGAGCTAGTTAAATGTGACTATTATTCCATTATAAACTGTTTTAATTAAAATTGTTTGGAGTCAGGTAAAGAGAAGTTAAGTCAAGTCAGAAGAAAGCTCACAATTTTTTTTACTTTATCTCTGTAAGGTTCTTTTCCCCTGCTTATTTAAACTGTGGAGTTTTTTTAAAGGTATTTTCAGAGTGTTGCATAAAAGCCCCGCCAGAACCCCCCAGTACCATCAGCTGAAAACCCAAGTCTGGGCTCTTGCTGAAGCAAGGCTGGACCCAAGGTACCTCTGCTATTTCTTATTGGAGCCTTTTCTCCTCCATGAGACCCAGACTGATGCTGTCTGATATTCTTGGAGCCATCCATAATTCCCCTCTGGCCTGGATGTCCTGGCTGGAGGCTGGGGCATGTCCCTGGGCCTGAGGCTCATCAGGAATGCACTGATTGCTGCTGGAACAGAAGCTGCTCCATGTGATGCTGACCCTCCCCAGCCCCCAGGATGCTCCTGCTCCTGCTACATGCCCTGCACAGCTCCTGCAGGTTTTCCAAGGGCTCACAGTTATCTTTCTTCCTGTTCTTCTCAAAAGGCACCTTTGGGGATGCCAAGAGCTCGCCTGGAAAAAGCATTTCCTCCTCCTTCTTCTCCTCCTTCTCCTCCTTCTCCTCCTTCTCCTCCTTCTCCTCCTTCTCCTTCTCTTCNTCTCCTTCTCCTTCTCCTTCTCCTTCTCCTTCTCCTTCTCCTTCTCCTTCTCCTTCTCCTTCTCCTTCTCCTTCTCCTCCTCTGTCCAAGCACAGAGCTCTAGCTCAGGTCTGCCTTGAGTGATGGCACTGGAACTCCAGGAGGTTTTCCTGAGCCAAGCTCCCCAGGCTTCCCAGGCTCTGTGCTGCTGTTCCATTTGCCAGGCTCCCTGTGCCTGGTGAATCAGCAGCATTCCTGCTTTTCCTTTTTTTCATCTGGGATTTTTGCTGAGGCAGCTTGACTCCCTTATCTGCATGCCAGCACATTTGGGCAGGTCCCTGTGCCTCTCCTCCCTGCTCTGTGGCACCGTGGGGATAGGTCACAGCAGCTACAGCTGTGGGTCCCTGAGGAATGGCTCAGGCATCCCATAGCCTGGAGCTCTGATTTCCCTAAGGAACAGCCTGTTAGGATCCCCCAGCACCATTGCTCGGGGCACCACTGCTGGAAAAAAAGAGCATTTTTGTTGTTTTTGGAAGATTTAGAAAATGGCCTGGGACACATGGGTCAGGAAGGTGGCAGAGCCCTCATGGGACAGGACAGGGATAGGGGCAGGATGGGCTGTTCTTGCCCTCATAAATGAGCCCCAGGGCCCCAAAGGAGACACCAAGAGACCTCCTGGTGCCCTCAAAGCTTTCTCCTTCCCGCTTGTCCATGGGGGTGTTTCCAACAAAGCCTCATTTGCTACTGAAACCCCTCTGGAGGCAGCGAGAGCCTCGAGCCCAGGGTTGGAGAGTGACCAGATGTGGCATTTGTGTCACTGCGCCTCCGCAGCCCTGCTCTGAGCAGAGGTGGTTTTGTCTTCTGTGGCAGCCTCAGCATAAATGCCCCTCACTGCCTGTGCTTTCTGCACTCCTTTTTCCTTCTCTCCTTGTGAAATCAAAGTATTCCAAAGACCCTGAGGTGTGTATCTCTACAGCCACACATTCCCATTTCCCGTCCTGTTGCATCCAGAATAGTCAGGCCACACAAAAGGCCAAATCCATATTTCATTCCTATAGAAAAATGGAGATCTGGCCCATCAGACCAGCAGAAGTTGGTTATTTAATCCTGAGGAGCCCATGGAGAAGCAAAGGGGGATGGAATTGCTCCAAACCTTTTTTTGTGCCAACTTTCAGGAATATGAAATTGGAAAAACACGATCTTAGTTTCTGTCTTTGCTGCTTACCTGTGGCACAGTATTTTAACTGCAGCAGATAAAAGATGGGTGGGAATGTTGTGGGGATGAGTAGGATAGGAGTATCTCAGATATTAAAGCCACTAAAAAATTATTCTCAGGATAACTTTCTATAAGAAACAGCAGGTTAATTGAACCTGAGCCATGCAGTAGAAATGTGCTGATTCCAACAACATTTTCCAGCAGGAAAAAAAAAAAAAGTGGAAATATTTTGTTTGGACAGTATAGAAACTCCAGCAGAGGCAGAATGTTTCTGTTCTGTTCTGTTTCTGAATTATATTAATTTCATGTAATGTAGAGTGTAAATTTTCATATGTCATTGTCTTTCTAGATTGTATCACTCCACATAGTGTGATTTAGGAGAGGCACAGGAGGGACAGGAATCATGGAAAGAGTTGCTGAAGGGAAACACAGTAATGGCCTTAAACTGCTGCCTGGGAGGAAATGTTATTCCTTGGCAAACACGAGGATTCCAGCTTTTTGTGCAGAATCAGAATCAATCTCTCCCTTCATGTCAGGATTTCCCAGGCAATGGAAATTGCAGCTCCTAGCCAGGATGTTGTCCTTATTAATTATTCCCTGGAGTCAGATGTAGCAGGAGATAACTCGTAGGGAAGCTGGATAACGCCCCTGCTTTGAGCCATTCACACCCCCGGGCTGGCCGGGAGCACGGCATGGGGGGGATGCTCAGATCCTGGGGATGGATCCTGGGGATGGATCCTGGGCTCCTCCCAGGACTGGGGTGGTTGTGATCCCTGCTCCAGCAGTGACAACAGCATGAAATCTTTTCTGACTATTCCATGACAAATTTGTGTTCACCTTGAAGAAACAGCAGCAGCAGCACCTTCCCAAAAACTTTTCAAGGAGGAAAACAACTTTCTGGTTCTAATAAGGGCCTCCAGCATCAGCTGAGCAGGCTTTATTTTAATTTTTTCTCCACAAAAGTTTCCATTGTGTCCAAAAAACATTTTCTGTCAAGAAGGGTTTTGATGGAAAATATTTTACTAAATCTGTTTGCAACTGATTCAAAGCTGTGCCAAGAAAGAGGGAATGACTAAAGCCCTTGAAGCTGCTCCTTGGCACATTAAAGGGAATATCCCAGACTTCCCAGAGCCTCTGGAGGGTGTTTGGGTGGTCCTGGTGGAGCTGGGATCATCCCAGCCTCTGGTAAATGTTAAACTAACAAATAAATCTGCTTCACTCAGCAGCCAGAGCTGAGCCTTCAAGCTGGAGTGAAGCTTTTAAATATCATCAGGCATATTTTCTTTACAGGAAGGAAGGGTCTCAATTCCAGCATTCCAACCCAAAATAGACGTCCCTAATAATAGCCCTTCCCTGTGGCAGGGCACGATGCTGTCAGGAGGAAAAGGGGTTGGAGGAAACAAGGAGTGCCTTCCCTGAACAAGCTGGAATTGGAAAGTGATGGGGTTTGGCTTTTACTGTGGGTGATTGGCCCTGGAGCATCCAACCCCACAGAAGTGGCTTGGAACTGCTCCTTGGGCTGGGGGCTGGAGCAGCCAGGGGCTCCTGGGGTGGATGAAGCTGTTCCACAGGGGAGGAGGTCACTGCTGTCCCTCCCCTCAGCCAGCGGGGCCGTGCTCCAGGCAGGGAGAGGATGCTCCAGCCAGGCTCCATGTCCCCATGGAGAGAAGGAAAGGCATCCCCTGGAAATAGTGAGGTTGGGCAGTGTGGCCTCTGTCCAAGGGGGAGTCATCCTGTATCTGGAGCTGCCAGGCTGGAGGGAATTCTCTGGGTGGGGAAGACTCTTATTCCCATCTCTTCCAGTTTGAAAAGTGGAGTGCTGCAGTACCCCAGGCTCCATGGAGTTCAACAAGAGGTTGGAGGGATGGAATCTGCATTTCCACCCCTTTTCTCTATGAAAAGTTTTGCTCCATTTGAACACTTTTGACTTGAATAGTCCCCTTTTGGGGGTCAGCTTTTCTGTGAAAATGGGAGCTTCAGAGAGGAATCTTGGAATGAGAGATGAGTTTCTCAAACAGCTTCATGATCCCCAAGTTGTGGCTTTAAGAAAACCCTGAATTTCCACAGAAGTCCTGATGAAACAATAAAACCTGGCAGTGCAGGCAGCTCCTTCTGCCTCATTTCCTTCCTGTAAGGGCTGGCAGTGCAATTTCAATTTCCCCGGTTATAAACACCCTCAGAAGCTGACAGCTCAACATCTCCTGGAGGTTCCAGCTGCACCTTCCCAGTTCCCACAGCTTATATCTGTTCCTGCTACATCCCTCCCAGAGCTTTTGGGAGCCTTTTTTGTGCAACTTCAGCGTCACATTTGGATTGAGCTTCCCCCACAAATCTGTCACTGGACTCTGGTGATGCTCAGCACTAAATAACATAATCCCAAGGTTTTCATGAGCATGTGCCAGACCTCAAATATCCTGATTTTGGCTTTACCAAATTGCATCTTTAGTTTGAAAACAGCGTTTTGAGGGCTGTATGTGCCTGGTGGCATCTGTCCCAATTCATGTTCTTAGGGAAAGTGTTCATAGGGAAAGGGAGCTGGTTGTGATGATTCCCTCAGCTCTCAGGGGCAGCATCACCCCCTGCCATGATGATATTAAATGTATAAGCAAGTGAATGAACTGGTTTTATAGCCTAGCTTTACAACTGAGATGATTTACGTATCAGGTGGGTTGAAAAATGTTGGTTTAAAACCAGGCAAAATTCACTGGGTTTGGCCAATTACTCATTTGGTTCTTTGGGCCTCTCTCAAATAAATCTCCAAGTGGGTGTAATTAAACCACAAATCCCAAAATCTGAAAGATGCCTCACCCAATCCCTGACAAGGCCCCAGGAGCTGAAGCTCACACTCCGGAAAGAGATTAAGATGATCAGGTGGAAAAATGTGAACTCCACCAGGCTGCAAACCTGAAACCTTTTGGTGCTTTTTTGTGGCAAACCAAGCCAAGGAGGGGAGCTCAGAGCAGAACTCCAGTGTGGGAAGGGCTGGGCCAGCCCAGTTGGCTCCTTCCTGCTTCTTGCACTTTCCGAGGGAGAAACTCTCCACAGATACAAGAGGAAAAGCTCCCCATGGGTTAAGAATTCAAACACATGTCTGTGAGCCCACACTGTGTGCTGAATCCTTCATGTGCCTAAAGGGGCTCCAGGAGAGCTGGAGAGGGAGTGGGGACAAGGGATGGAGGGGCAGGACACAGGGAATGGCTTCCCACTGCCAGAGGGCAGGGCTGGATGGGATATTGGGCAGGAATTGTTCCCTGTGAGGGTGGGCAGGCCCTGGCACAGGGTGCCCCTGGATCCCTGGCAGTGCCCAAGGCCAGGTTGGACATTGGGACTTGGAGAAACCTGGGACAGTGGAAGGTGTCCCTGCCATGGCAGGGGTGGCACTGGGTGGGCTTTCAGGTCCCTTCCAAACAAAACCATTCCATGATTCTAGAATTGTTGGTGATTGCACATGATCAGGGCAAGCAGATAATGAAATAATTTCTCTGAAAAGTATGGGAAAATGCAGATTTCCTGATGTGCTTTTCCTGCTTTTGTGATATATTGCAAATGTCTTCTGGTCATTATTTGCTTCATTGTCTTTATCTAGTTTTATCTGTTCTCATTGTTCCAAGGTGCAGTCAGGGTGGTTTGTTTTGCTCTGTCCAGCTGACGGCTGAAGGTGGATCATGTTCCAGGGACCCGTGCCCACCTTCAAGCTCCTCTCTGTGATGAATTTCTGGGTACAGGACATTCTTTCTTTCCCAGCCTGTGGGTGATGCTGGGAGAGCCCAGCCTGGTGCTCCTCACCCCACTACATGTCACAGGCCTGGTGCAAAATGTCTGTGCCTTGGATTATTGTTGTGTAAGGCAAAACTGAGGAAGAAACTGTGGGATTTAGAGGAAAACTGAGAGGTTGGCTTTTGGGGATGCAGGTGAAAATCCCAGCTCAAACCTCGAAATTGGAGCAAACCTTTATGAAGGAGAGCCCTCAGTGATTTTCATCTTTTCCTGTTAGTCAGAATGACATCCATCTCTCCAAAATAGGCCAGAACTAACCTTTTCCTGCAGGCAGTTCAGGATACAATTAGAAAACATCCTTTGCTTAAACTCCTTGAAAATATTTGTCACCTCCAGGAGAAGAAGTCTCATCCCTGTTTTCCATTTCCATGGGCAGGCACCACGTGCTCCATCTGGCTGAGTGGACAGAAGGCTCCAGGGATAAAAATGTCATGTAATATGAGAGAAAGTATCAGCAAAATATTTATGTAATGAAATGTTAACGATGCCTCTAAAGTTCTGTGACAGGGCAGGGCAGAGAGGAGCCTCTCCTCTTGCTGCAGTGTCATAGGGAGGGACAGATGAAAGGAACAGCACTGGCAGGGGTAGGAAAAGGGCCTTTATTGGGAAATCTGATCTGCCTTTTCTAGCAAAAAAAAACCTGACAAATGACTCCAAGTCATTTGCAGGATCTGATCTGATCACAGCTGTCTTAATTATTTTTCAGCACAACATGGGAATGGCCTTTGTTGTGGAGGATAAACATCCTCCGTGCTCCTTGGCCCTGCTGCTCAGAAACCAGAGAGTGCTGCTGCCCCAGGGCTGGAGCTTAGGGCTGGGCTGGGAACACAGCCAGAGCCAGCACCATTTCCATGGAGCATCCAGCCTGGCATCCTGGCTGGGGCTGGGGCAGCTGTGGAGCCAGGCACCAGTGTGGGAAGAAAAGCAAATTCTGTGAAAGTAAAGGACAGTTCAGATCCAGGCTCTGATTCCAGCCAAATATTGGGCCAGGTGAGCCTGGCTGCTTTGTTTGCCTTATTCAGCACCTAAGGGTAGTTGGAGTTTTTCATATCACAAATCAAAACATCTTTTAAATACACAGACTTTAGGCTTATCAGAGCCCTCACGGCCAAATCTGATCAAAGGAAATGTTGTCTGGAGTTAGACAATCCCTCAAGCGATCCCAAATAATGAGTGATACTGAAATGTGGAATTATTACAGCTTCATTCGTAGCAGCAGTAGCTCTGCAGGTGATCCCTCTGTGGAAGTGTTCAATCAGTCAGGCACAGCCTGGCTGGTGTTTAAAACCAATTGTGCTCACAAACACTTGTTCTGTGTGTGAGGGACAAACCAGCCAAGGCCACCTGGATTTTGGGAAGTTTTGGAAATAAAAGCAGCTGGAATTTAAATTGTGTTTTGCCTACAGCCTCTGAGGTCCCCTGAGCACATTACAGAATTGTAGAAAGACTTGGGTTGGGAGGGATCTGAAAGCCCATCCAGTGCCACCCCTGCCATGGGCAGGGACACCTCCCACTGTCCCAGGCTGCTCCCAGCCCCAGTGTCCTGATACCTCCAGGGATCCAGGGGCAGCCACAGCTGCTCTGGGCACCCTGTGCCAGGGCCTGCCCACCCTCACAGGGAACAATTCCTTCCCAATATCCCACCTCTCCCTGCCCTCTGGCAGTGGGAAGCCATTCCCTGTGTCCTGTCATTCTCTGCCTGGATAAAAAGTTGTTCTTCCTCATTTTTCTAAGCCCCCTTCAGGCTCTGGAAGGGGCTCAGAGGTCTCCCTGAAGCTTCCTCTCCTGCAGGTGACCCCCTCCAGCTCTGCCAGCCTGGCTCTGGTGTGCAGGGCTGGAGTGGAGCAGATGTTCCTGCGCTTCCTATTCTCCAGTCCAAGCTGTTGGTTGTGTCCTAAAGCCAGGGAAGGAGGGAGCACGGGAGGAAGGATGGGGTAGACCCTGGCCAGCATGTCTCTGGGCTGGGGCAGTCAGGGCACTGCACACCCACAGCTCACTGGGTTCTTGAGGGGGTTCTGCTGGATTTCCCTGCCCTGGCTGTACCAGGGGTTTGACAGGAGCTCTGCCCAGGGCTCAGCCAGGGTATATTTGGGCTGCAGGCTCAGAATGGATCCTCTCCTGCAGCTCAGGCACAGCATCCTGTGCCTCCCAGTGCCGTATGCAGCAGGTTCTCTGCAGCTGTTCCCAGCAGGAACATTTCCTGGGCATTTACTGAGGGAAGAGTGCACTGGAAGATGGTCCCCTTCCCCTGAGTTGGAGCAGGGAGGTAGCAGTGGGAAGGGGCTGCATGGACCATTCCTTTCTGGAGCTGCAGCCAGGGCTTCTGGGATTATTATGGGTTTATTGCAGTTCCTTTATCAGTGATCCTACAGGCCGGGAGTCAGGACCACTTCTGCAGCAAAGGCTCCTCTCTGGTCATGTCCTGAGTGGCACCAAGAGGATGTGGAACATCCCCAGCTTGTGCCACAAGGCAGTGCAAGGCACATCCCCCTCCCCAAAGGCCCCTGCCTGGGGAAGAATGTTGGGATCACCATGGAGGGAGCACCTTGGCAGTGCTCAAGGGCAGCTGAAAAGTGAGGAAAGAGACTTTGGAGGTTGGAACTTGAGGCTCTTTAAGGTCCCTTCCAAGTCAAACCATTCTGTGATTTTTTTTTTTTTAAAGCAATTTCTATGAATGCTGGTTTGGTTTTTTTCCAGATGAGCTTTCTGGGCCCTTCCACACCAGGATTGTGTTCAGCCTTCACTATTTCCTGAGGGGCAGGAGCTGAGGTTGTTCCTATCAGCTCTGCAGACATTTTGATCCTTTTGCTGTCTGTGGAGTCACAGCCTAAGTACGATGACAGGGAAAGAAAATACAGTAACTCTCCCTCCCTTTTCCAATGCAAGCCCTTTGACAAAGCAATAAAAAACTTTAAACAATGGCCAGTCACGATATAAACCAGCCCTGGGGCTGTCTGCCAAAATTCACCTCAAGAAAAGAGGTCCAGAAATAAACAGTAACCTACAAAAAGCCCCACAGACTTAGAGAGTCCTCTCAGTGTGTTAATTGCTTTCACATCTGGCTCTGAAATGAGGAGTGTGTAAGGCAAGGAGAGGCCACCAATAACTCACTGTAGCTGAGCACTAAAGCATGTGTGGAGCATCAAACACCGGAGCCATCCACTTCTACTCAGAGACCTCAGATGCCGGGGCTCATTTTTAAATTTTGTGTTTAAACTGCCCTGAAATAATGGGGCCAATGTTAATAAACAACACATGGTTAAATGCTTTCACAGGTGGGATATTTCAAGGTAAATGTAGAGAGACTGGGTTCATTTCCCTTTTTCTCCCTCCATCAGTTATTGGAGCAGTTTTTGCCTGCCCTTCTTGGGAAGAAGTCAGCCCCAGAGTGGGTGGAAGGTTTGATAATCAAGGGCTGCAGTAAGGTCGGACATACAAAGGAAAAAACTGGGGATGGTTTCATGAGACCTTTTCTGGTCTCATGAAGAGACCTTGGTGCCAAGGAGGTGACCCCTTGTGTGAGCTTGGCTGGAAGGTCCAAACTCTCCTGGGGCTCCTGCCAGATCACAGGGGGGCAGACCTGTGGTGGATGCTCTGCACCTCCTGCTCTGGGCTTGTGTTCACGTCTCAGGCCAACATCTGCACATTTTATGTGGCTCAGGGGGTGCACGGAGCTGTCTTCTCCTCCTCCCACACCTGTTGATTTGTGCAGCTGGAGGATTTTGTGGTGAGAAAGCCCCTTGGCTTGTTGGATGCAGTTCAGAGCACAGCGTCCCCGCTGCCCTGGACCTTGCAGTGCTCCTTTGCTTTTGCAGGGAGCAAAGCCCAGAGCTCCCCCAAGCCCAGGAGAGGCTGAAGAGGCTGCAGGGAGGCTCTCCCTGAACTCATTTTTTTATTTCTGATGGTTCCTGGGCACTGCTGAGAGCATCACCAGTAAATGATGACATTTTCTGAGGTCTCCACTGCTGTAATTACAGGAGTGATCCCAGGCTTAACCTTGGGGATGAGGAGAGCCTGCCCTGAGCATCTGTGGTTTGGTGGTTGTGACTCATCACAAGAGCTCAGAGAGGGATTTGTGATGATTTATTCATGTCACGTTTATTTTTTGGAAAGCTCAGTCAAAGGCTAATAGGTTAGACTGAATAATTCAGCTACCAGCCTACTTTTGGTCTGCTTTTGGTTTACTTTTGATCTCTTTATTGCTTTCTCTCTAAGATCCTCATGTTCAGAGGTGAAAATCATCTCAGAGTATTATGGAATGGTTTGGGTTGGGAGGAAACCTGAAGCCCATCTCATCCCACACCCTGCCATGGGCAGGGACACCTTCCACTGTCCCAGGTTGTTCTAGGCTCTCTTACAACCCAGCCCTCTCTGGGGTTCTGTGGTTCTATGAATGAACAGTTGATCCCTTTCAGGCAGGTGCAGCATTTGTGGGAGACAGAGGAATATTCAAACGTGAGTAAAAGAGTGACTGGGTTGTTCTGGGTACGTGCAGGCTCACAGGAGGTGCTATAAAGGATCTGGATCTGGGTATTTTCAGCAGGGCAGCTTCTGACCCAGTGTAATGCTGTATTAATAGACAGCAGAATGTAGAGCTGTGACACAAAGATTGACAGCTCTTGGCAGTAGATTTTGTACTCAGGTATCTAAATGTATCCCTTGAAATTCCAGTTTGGCCAGCCTGGGCTGCTGTGCTGAGAACTGGCACTTCTGCTTCCCATCAGCTTCATGGGTTCAGCCTGGTTTTATTCTTTTATTCTGAGCTATACTGGTCAAGGCTTCAGCACAAGCTGGGTCCTCGCATGTCCATCCAAACTGGATGTGCCCCAGCACAACTGGGTGGGAACAGTTTGTAATTTTAGTGATGTTTCAGCTGTTGGAGTTGTAGTCAGAATTAAGGAACCAGGTTTAATTACTTGAATAAATGGTGGTGGTGTAAACATCCTGTTTAATTCTCTGGGGTGCTCAGACATCGGGGATTTTGGGATCACAGACTGTGCACTTGGCAGCTACTTTAGAGTCACTTGTGGTATTTGATTGTTACCTGTGCCTATTCTCCTCATCTTTGCAGCTTTTAGGATGTGTGAGAGGAGGTCTAGGTTCGATTTAGGGAAAGGTTCTTCCCCCAGAGGGTGCTGGCACTGCCCAGGCTCCCCAGGGAATGGGCACAGCCCCGAGGCTGCCAGAGCTCCAGGAGTGTTTGGACAGTGCTGCCAGGGATGCCCAGGGTGGGATTGTTGGGGGGGTCTGTGCAGTGATAGGAGTCAATGACCCTTGTGTCCCTTCCAGCTCGGGCCATTCTGTGATTCTGGTGGGACCAAAGCTTGGCCCACTGTGATGTCCCCACTGTCCCTTTGCTTGTGGTGCTGCCCCAGAAGGTCCTGCCTGGGCTTCACAGAGCACCCCTGGGCCATTTACAACATTATTGAATTATTATTGCCTAATTTAGCAAATACTTCAAAAAGCCCTGGGGTTGCCTCCCACAATTAGTGGTGTCCCTGGCTGGGTAGTGATTCATCTGAACAGAATTAGCCATGGGCAGGGCATGAGAGCTGAGCTAGAGCTGGGAGCGTGCAAGGAGCAGTGAGCTGGGCTGCTCCTGGAGTGGGTGGGTGTCCTGCTGGGGGACAGAGCTTGGCAGGCTTTAACTGCCATTAGTTATCTGGTTTGGCCATAGAAAAACCAACTGATGTGCTGGATGTTTTGTTTCAGGCTGATGAAGCTGATTCCTCCCCCAGCTGAAGCAGGACGTATGTTTAAAGTGAAATGAAGATGTGCTGCACTTTGTGTACACGAAGCCCTTTGGGTTCCATTTTCTGTCACTCTTTGGCAAGAGACAGAGCTGCCCTGGGGGGCCCAGCTCAGGAGGGTTGGCCAGGGGGTCACCAGGACCTGGGAAACACCTCGTTGCCATCCCAGGCTGCAGATGCAGGGGTTGGGAGAATCCAGAGAAACTGAGGTGGCTGTGAGAGGGCAGAAACACCAGCCTGGGTGTCCATGAGCCATGGAAATACCTGGGAAATGAAAAAAATGAAAATATCCCTCTGGATAAAGTGAGACATGGAAGCTGCCACAGCAGAGCTGGATGGTGTTCCCAGAAGCTGGAGAGAGACTCCCTTGGATGATCTGGGGTGCCTGGGCTCACCCCTAGCATCCCTTCCCAGCTCCTCCTGTCTGCCTGTTCCCAGGCTAAAGCCAGAGATAACTGGGAAAGCATTCCCAGAAATATTCCCAATGTCGCTGAGTGACCGTTGCTTGTCACCCTGGTGCTGGAGGGGCTCCTGGAGACATGTCACCCCCACACTGGGGCACCCACCCACCCAGTGATGTCCTGGCTGGCCCAGGAGCACCAGTGAGGACACTGGGTTGCCCAGTGAGGCACTGGTTTTCCAGGGGTGGCTCTGGATGCACAAGGACTGTACTGAGTTGCTCACTGATGGCACTGGGGGTTGCCCAAGGATGGGATCAAGTTGCCCAGGGGTGGCACTGGGTTACAGAGAGTCTGCACTGAGTTCCTGACTGGAATGCTTTGGGTTAGAGAGGACCTTCAAGCTCATCTATCCAAGCCCTGCCATGGACAGGGACACCTCCCACCAGAGCAGCGTGCTCAGAGCCCCTTGGACACTGGGGTGGCACTGGATTGCCCAGGATGGCACTGGGTGTCTACTGAGGGCACTGAGTTTATAGGACCATAAAATATCCCAGACTGGAAGGGACCTATAAGGATTCTGCTCCTTGCAGGACATCCTTCACCTAAATCAGGTGGCCACAAGCGTTATCCAGCCACTCAACACCAGCCCCAGGTTGCCCACCCAGCAGCCTGTGTTGCCCCACAGCCATTGCTGTGGCCATTACAGGGTGGGTCAATGGCCAGGACGGGTCACAGAGCCCGGGGAGTGTCACAGAACCCCCCAGAACATGGTCACTGGCCACGGAACCCCCCGTGCATAGCAACAGGGCCGGGCAGAGGCGGGCAGAGGCAGCACCCAGTGATGAGCAGCGGCACCCCCAGCCCTGAGCTCACCCCACACTCGCAGCCGGGGGGGAGCTGTGCTTCACCAGGAGGGAGGACCAGCACAGCTGGTACTGTCCTCGGCCCCAAACCTCCTCCATCCCCCACACGTCCCAGGCTGGGTGGGCAGCAGCTCCCAGGGCATGCCTCTGTTCAGGGGTGCTGGAAACTCTCATCCTGGTGTGGCTTATCCCAAGGGGGATGCAAGGGCATTTATTACATGCGTGGAAAAGTAATCCAGTCCATTCCCAAAGTTTTTGCTCTCTTAAACACTTGTCTGTCTGTGTCTAAAGGGGAAGGATTCATTTGTAGGGTGGGAGCCAGGGAAAGCATCCCCTGTTTTCCAAATGCTGCTCCCCCGATAAATAAGTGGCATGGAGATAGGGAATGGTCCCCAGCAGGGACCAAGGGCTGGAATGACTGGTTTGTGGGAACAGCACAAGCAGGGGCTTTGGTGAAGCTGAGCACAGATGTCTCATCCTCGGTTCTGCCAAAGTGACTCTGAGCCAGTCACACCTGTGAAAGATTTTGTGCTGAATCTGAGGGTGTGAGTGTCCCACAGCCCATCCCAAAGCCTTTGGCCAGGCTGGATCTGGGATGAGACTCACTGGCCTGGATTGGAATGGACCATCCCTGCCATGGGCAGGGACACCTTCCCTGTCCCAGAGTGCTCCATGCCCCATTTCCAACCTGGCCTTGGACACTGCCAGGGATCCAGGGACAGCCACAGCTTCTCTGGGCACCCTGTGCCAGGGCCTGCCCCTGCCTCCTCTAAGGGGAGGTCATTAGATTGACAGGAAAAATGAAGGAATAATAGCAAATAAGGGATAAGGAAAAAAAGGTATAAGATATGTCATCCTCCTAAGCAGCCATGATTTGTTTCTCTCCTCATTTCAAGACCTGACACAAGATACCAACAGCAAAGTTGGTATCAAATCCCTCCCTATCCAAATACTTAGGATGCTGTCAGAGGGGATTTACATTCAGGAGATTTAGGGGCTGTGTGGGTGCCCTGGGCAGGGCTGGTCCAATCACAAGTTGGATGTTGCTGTAAGAGGTACCACAAGGACAAAGAACTTTCTGAGTGAGGTTCTTCTCTTGACCCCTTTGTGCAGGACCCGCACCAGCAGCATTCCAGGATGGAACTCTACGGCTATCCCTTAAAAGCAAAGTTTAACCAGCCACGGCCACCACCTCCCAAGGTCCTGCCAGCCACCAGCACCATGACTGCCAGCTACAAGAACCGCATTTCCTATCATCCTGAGAGCTTCAGCATGCCATGGATGCCCAACTCTTACTACAAAGCAGCTGCCCTCAACCCCACCTTAGCTCCCCTCAACGAATGCTTCCCAGGGCTTCCCCCCACCAAGATAGTTCCTTTTATTTCCGAGAGACCCAACGGTGTCTTCACCCGGCACACGCTGGATGACTGGCACAGGTCCAACATGACCAACTACAAGGAGTCGGAGACCACCCGGCACAACGCAGAGCGCCTGCGGGCCGACCTGACCCGCGCCATCAAGGACGTGTACCAGCAGGGCAAGAGGACCCAAGGGGAGAGCACCAAGAACCTGGGAGAGCGCATCAATGACATAGAGTACTGGAAGTCCGAGCTCTGCATCGAGCTGGATGCCATGATCAGGGAGACCAATTCCCTGGCAGACATGCAGAAACGGCTGGAGAGAGCCTTGGCGGACACTGAGGGCCCCTTCCAGGTAGGGACCCTGCAACCCCCAGCCCAAACATCTGCAGCCACTCAAACCTCTCATAAAGTTCATCCCAGCTCTGTAACATTGGAAAGTTTTCATGGAGAGCCCATTAGTTGAGTCAGTGATAAACAAATCCCCTGCATATGCTGCATCTTCCTCCAGCACATGCAGAGCACATCACTGCAGCGTTTGTTTGACCAAATATTTCTATATCCTGAATCCTGGCTTGGGACACAAAAGCCCATGTCTTACTACAAGGCTTTGGGGAGGTGAAACTGAGCCTGACAGGGGTCCCTGCATTCAGCTGTGATGGCCCAGGGACATGTGAGCTCCTTCTCATTGATTTCATGCTGATGTTGCACTCAGCTGCTGTTGTCAGCTAACCCAGCTGCCTCGGGCAGCTCTTTCCAGGCTGCCACCCTATGCCTACCTATATTTTCTTTTTCTACATTCCCTGACACGGGCACTGTCCCTGCAAGGAGCCCTGTCCTGTAGCCAGTGCTGATGTCACAACATGTCCCCACCAGGTTGCTCACAAGTGTTTGCTCAATCGGGAGAAGAGGATGGGCATCGACCTGGTCAATGACGACGTGGAGAAACAGCTCATCACAGTGAGTCTGGCAACACACATCCTGTGTCTAAGTTATTTTTACCTAAACTCCCCTAAACAAGTTTGGCAGCCCTGTTCTCTCACTGGCTTTTCAGTGCTGCTGAGGTGCTAAATTCTTCAACCTCCCAAACCTGCTGCGTCAGGGGTGGTGTTCCCACCCAGCAGCATGCCCATGGCAGAGGAAGGGAGAGCTGGAAATGAGCTGGGTTAGTGTGGTGTATCAGCATCCTCTGACCCTCTTTGAGGAGTCTGCCTGCCTTTCAGAGTCTTGCCTGCACAGATCTCTATTTATATGATCTGCCTCTATATCTGTAGCACATTCTGTATATTACACACATACACAGATGGAGAGGGCAGGGTGTGCCCCACAGCAAGTCTGCTCTCCCCAGCTGTATTAGTTGGCCTAATAAAAGATATTAATTACACTTCCCCCAGCTCTGCTTCGCTCAGGGCAGTGTGGCTGCAGCAGGACTGTCACTGTGTGTTCAGGCAATGGATTTGATAGAAATCATAAAAACCTGTACTCCTGCCTGCCTTTATCTAGGCTACTTCAAATCAAGAATTAAAAGCAAACATGCCACAGCAAATGGGATCTCAGTGCAGGGTACAGTGACATATAATCTCTGCAAAAGCCTCACAAAACTGGGAAGGAAATTGCAGCCCCTGGGCCTGTAAAGCCACTGTTCTCTTAGAAGAATTTTTGTTATGAGTCAGGCCCTGAAAAATTAAAAGATTAAAGATAATGAGGATTTAGGAAAATTATCAGTGCTGGTATCTCCATAATGCCATTTGGGTTTTTTAATGTTTGGGATGCATTTAGGCTGTGCTCTCAGCTGGCTCCTGCAGACAGGAAGGATTGAAAATCCTGGGGTTTGGAGCACTGACCACCTGTCTTTGGAAACCTTCATAGATACAATAGGCTTGTGCTGGAGTCAAGGGAGCTGAGAGCAGCATGAGTCTTCCTCCAGGGGAGCTGAACCCTGCCTAGGACTGACTGGGGGTTTACACCAAAGTCCTCTTGTCCCATATGGATGGGATTTCTTGTGGGGAAGAAAATGCCCTGGGACTGAGGATTGGGATGTGTGGCACTGCTGGCCCAGAATACCACTGTACCCATTCATGTCAGGTCAGGATCCAGCCCAGTCTCCTTGTAATGAAGAGCAGCCCTGGCTATTGATGTCAAGATAAAAAAACTTGGGAAAATCCCTGAAAGTGATTTCAGAGGCCCTGGCCATGGCCACAGCCCCCTCTTGTCCCCTCCCTGTCCCTGGCTGTGACCACAGCCCCCTCCTGTCCCCTCCTGGTCCCTGGGTGTGGCTGAGCTGCACAAGTGGGTGCACTGAGGCTGAGGTCCTTTCCTGCATCCCATGTTTGCTGTGGTGGAAGGAGGAGTTCCTGCTGTGTGCTGAGGCTGGAGAGGCCCAAGGGGAGGAGTGCCCAGGACGTCTGAGCACCGATGCTGATGGGGTTTGTTCTGCCTTTGCCCAGGAAATCAAGGTCATCAGATCCTGCCGGGAGAGGTTACAGCAGTGCCTGGACACGGTGAATTCCCAGCTCATGTAAGGAGGGCTCTGGGCCCTTGCTGCAGGGCTGATGTGCATTTGCAGCTGTGCCGTGCCCCCCAGCAGATCCCTGCTGCACCCCTCCCTGTGGGTTAAAACCCTGCAGGCTCTGTGGGAGCAGGCAGGGATGCACCGGGAGCACAGAGGGACAGAGGGGAGCGGGACGGGCAGAAAACCATCCCACACCTCCATCCCGACTGAGGCTGCTGTTTGTGTGTTCCAGGTGCAACAAGGAGGCCCGGCAGGAGCTGGAGAAGGACCTGGCTGACAAGCAGATGGGCCACCACATCGACAGCAAGTGCTACCAGCTGAAGAACACCTCCAGAGGCATTCACTACTTCAAGGGCGTGGAGAGGATCGATGCCACGTGAGCACTGGGGGCCTGGCAGGCACAGAGCCTGGCCTGGCAGGGAACTGGGGTTTCCCAGCCCTCTCTGAAGGCACATCCATCCCTCCTGGAGACATCCACCTCCGAGGGGTCATTTCCCTCTGGGCTTTCCAAGGGGAGAAGAACCCTCTGCTTTCAGCTGGATGCTGAACACCTGGCAGGTGAAAGCAAGCCCAACCTAATTAAACATTAGATCAGGGCTCAGAGCTCAGCCTGCAAATGAATTCAGTCCAGCACCTCTGCACAGCTCATTAAGTTCATGCACATTTTCAGAGATGTCTCAATGCTTGCCTGAGTGCTCCTCACTGATGGAAAGTCTACGGTTCACCCCTGTATGGTGAGGGCCTGGCAGGAAGCTGAAATTTCCCAGAAAATCAAGACATAAGAGCATGGTCCTGGGACAGGGTTCAGCTGCTTTTGGGTGCCAGGAATGCAGCTTTGGCTCTGCAGTAATTGAACAGTGACCTAACCCAGCACTCCCAGAGAGAGGCCCAAGTGGCAAAGGGCTGAGAGAACAAATCTGCTCACACAAACCCATGAAGTTTATGGAGAGGCACAGATTGAGACAATTTTTCTACCAGTTTGAATAGTTATTCACAGTAGAGCTCAGACATATTTAGACAGGCAAATGGATTGCAAAGGATTGAGGCTGAAATTCAGAGGGGGGTAAAATGTGCCGAGAATCAGCAGGTTTTAAATGGAGCTTATGTGGTATTTAAGTCTTTTGTTGACCTTCTTCTGGACTACTGCACAGGCAGGAACTTCATCCCAAATGCACAGGGAATAGAGTGGGATATAAAGCTCTTTTGGTTTAGTAGGTGACTGAGGTGGGCTGTGACCAAAAGGAATTGACTGAATTGTGATCTGTGTGTCCTTGTGAGGCTGGGAATTCCTTAGCACTTAATACCCCGAAGGTGTAAATAGGAGCTCGGATTGGAATCTCTGTTTTTTATGGGAGAATCTTTTGTTTGTCTGAGCTTTCACAAGTTGTCTTCGTGAACATGCCGTCATTTGATAAACATCATCAAACAAACGGGGTCCAGTTTGACTTCCATGTAATTTAATTACGAGCACAGATTCCATTTGCATCAATCTGCACCCAGGCTCGGCAGCGCAGCATTGCCAAGGCCTGTGCTCTCCCCCCGCAGGGTCTCGGTGCCGGAGACGTGGGCCAGGTTCACGGACAACAACATCTTCCGCTCGCAGAGCGCGCGCGCAGCCTCGGCCAAGCTGCGGGCGAGCACCGAGAGCCTCCTCATGGGCACGGCCGACGAGATGTGGCGCCAGTTCAGCAAGGTCAACGACGCCTTCACCAGCCGCATCACCGAGACCGCCAACGCCAAGAGCAAGATCCAGACACATCTGGCCAAGGTAGCCGGCCCCGCCCTCGCTGCCACATTATTGTCCTCCCAAGGACGTGAACCCTCCGGTTATCCGTGGGGTCCTTGCCCTGCTCTGCCAGGCACAGGAGAGGGAGATCCGTGATGGGATCTGGCTTGGACCAGTGGGACTCATGGGAAGCTTCCTGGGAAGGGCTCAGACTGGTTAAGTTTGCAGCACTAGGGGCCGATGCCACATCCTTAAATGAGGAGCCATTAAAAACCTTTCCCTGTATTAGCTGATGGATGATCCATTCTTGCAAGCAGCAATTTTGGAAAGTTGGTAATTCAATAGACCCATCACCGCTCTTAAACCTCCTCTGCTCCTAACTCTCCTCTGATGTGGCAGCAAGAGCAAAGAGATTTTTCCCTGAAAACCCTGCTGGATCTGTGTCTTGATGTGGCAGAACAACAGTGGCCTGAGCCCAGGGGCTGTTTATTGAACTTCATTTTTTTTCTGCACAAGCAGGAGAAAAGGGAATGATGTTTGAATACCTACTTGAGAAGGTATTTTTTCATTGATACCAGTGTTTGTTTCATCCCAGACACGACAGGAGATCTTCCAGATCGAGACAAAGATCCAGGTCATCCAGAAGACCATAAAGGACAAAGAGGTTCAGCTGAAGGTGGCTCAGACCCGGCTGGATGAGCGCACGAGGAGACCCAATGTGGAGCTGTGCAGGGACGCTGCCCAGATCCGGTGAGGCTGGGCTGCAGGGCTGCCAGGGCTCAGAGGGTCACTCATGAACATCTTTGCATGACAAAATTGCTTTTTTCCCCTAAATATTCCTTCCATAAGTGCCCTCGTCTAATCTAAAGCACTGTGCAGGTGCCCCAGCCCTCGGGTGCTGGGAGAGCTCTGCACCCGTGACAGAGGCTGGGCACCATGGCTGGTCCAGCTTGATGCCACCCCATCATGGATTGGAATTTTCCCTCTTGGGTAAACCTCATCTTCTCTCCTGCTTCATCCAGGTGGTTGCATGTGCTCAGTTTTGGAGGATGAGCCTCTTACTCTCCCGGCTGTGGCATTCTAGCACACTAAGGGGGCTTTGAAAAAGGAGGGAGAGGGGCTTTTATACAGGCAGAGAGTGACAGGGAAAGGGACAGTGGCTTTAAACTCACAGATATCTGGGACAGATGGGATATTGGGAAGAAATTCCTCTTTGTGAGGGTGGGGAGGCCCTGCCACAGGGCATCCAGAGCAGCTGTGGCTGCCCCTGGATCCCTGGAAGTCTCCAGGCCAGGTTGGACACTGGGGCTTGGAGTAGCCTAGGACAGTGGAAGGTGTTCCTGCCATGGCAGGTGTGGCACTGGGTGGTCTTTAAGGTCCTTTCCAACCCAAACCACTCTGGGATTCTGGTCTATGATTCCATGATTCTACTCTCTGACAGGCTGAGATTGAGAGCACTGAGCCCCTTCCTTTTGGGTAACTCCAAGGGTGCACATGTGGAGCTGTCGTCCCCTCACTAGGCACACTGGAAATCCTTTCAAGGACTTTGTGATTGTGCTCCAGGGTGTGCCCAGTAGCAGCCTTGAGTGCCCAGCAGCCCTGGGAGGAACCCAAAGCTCACAGCTCCTCCTGAGAGCCCTCTGAGCACAGTTCCCTTTTCAAAGTGATCTAAACCCAGCCCTGGAACTGGTTTAGCATCTCACACGCCGCTGGTTTTTCCATCCTCCACTTGTTGCACACTCCCCTTTAGCCTCTCCCAGTGTCCTGTCCTGCTGTGGATGTCTCCTGTGCAGGATCCCTGCATGGGGAAATCCAGGAAGGTGAACCAACAAAGCCACAAAGCCAAACAGAAACGGGAAACCACAGCTGCTCATCCCTGTCCCTGGTGGCACGAGCTGCTCTGGCAGACGTGGCTGAACATATCCAGAGCTTTGGAACAAACTTCTCCACTCCTCCCCAAGGAGGTCAGGAGGAGCTCTGCCCTTGGCTCTCCTGTACTAGGACATGGGGCACTTGGAATCAGCCTGCGTGTGCTGGTGGGGGAAATCCTGTGCCCAGAGGGCCTATCTGGGTGGACACCACCTCCATGGCGGGGCTCTGACAGGGTCCTGCTGTTTTCCAGCCTTGTCCAAGAGGTTAACGAGATCAACGAGACGCTGCGGAACCTGCACCAGTGCCTGCGGGCCTCCGAGGACATGCTGCAGATGCTGGTGCGCTCCAAGGGGGTCCTGGAGCATGACCTGGTGGTCAAGAACAACTCCCTGTTCATCGACCAGGAGCGCTGCATGGGGATGCGCAAGAGCTACCCCAGCACCGTGCAGATCCTGGGCTATGTCTCAGCAGGACTCACCTGAGCACTCAGCACCCACTGCGGGACACATCCCCACTTTTCCTCAGCTTCTTTGCAAATACATTGTTGCAAATTCACTAATTTGTTAGGATTTCATTTCCTGGTGTAAACTCCGGGTAGAAATTAAATGAGCGTTTTGTTTGTTGGGTTTCCAGGATGATTCTTTTCCTTTGTATTTTCTCTTTCACTGTGTGCCAGGAAGGAGCTGAAAATATCCTCTATGTCACCAAATCCACCCACGGGCATCCATCCCTACCCTTCCAGTCTGTATTTTCAGGAGAAAAAACTGTTGCGTCTTCCTCCTTTTGAGTGTGTGCGCTGTGGAAAAGGCATAAGGGGAAGTAAAGCCACTTGTCAGAATAATGAACTGCTGACATCCAGGATGGATTTTTAATGGTACAGCAGAAGAAACACAAACTGTCCCAGAAAGAGTTGTAGTTTGTGCTGTTCCTAAAATAGAAAAATGTGCTTTTTTTGCTGATTTTTAATGATAATTGTCTTGCTTTTGAAAAATGTTGAATGCCATCAAAAATGTCAGTGCTAGAGTCTTAAAAGGAGGAAGCAGATTTGACATGGAGAAAGTTCATTGAAGAACACACTGTGGATTTAATTTTGGGTTCCTAATTTAACCTCTCACATGCAGTTTTTTGGTAGGAGCACCAAAGCACTTTGAAGATAAAGAGATTAATCAGTGTTTAAGCCCCTCTGGCTGCACAGAGCCTTCTCTCCTGCTGTAAATCCAATCGATTTTACCAAGTGTTGGAATTTTCATCGGGATAAGTCTTCAATCAATCTGTGGCTGAGTGTGAAAATCACTTTGCAGTTTCTCTCCTTAGACTATCACATCTCTTGAGTCTTCTAACCCCTGCTGTTGAGCTCAGCCTGAAGGCACCAGGAACCCCAAAGTGGCAGAAGCTCGAGTCCCTCCCTCCCTCAGGAATCCAGGGCAGGACCACCAGCCCGGCGTGGGGGCTCGCAGGAGCTGCGAGCACTTCCTTTGTCTCCCGTCCCCAGATGACTCCTCCTCACCCCACAGACCCCTCTGCCCTCCCCACCCTGCCCCGCCTCAGCGTCCTGGCAGGATCTCCCTCCCAGCACTAGCTCTAAACAGGAAGCAATTGTCTTTCTAACCTTTTTTTTTCTTTACTAGCACTTTTGTCGAGACTAAAAATAGATTTCCTCTACTTTATGTGTGTCTTGGGGCCAGAGTCTGTCAGAGGCAGCGGCCACCCTTTCCAAAGGAAAGAGACAACTGTGAGCAGGAGAAACTGCCCAGCTGATCTCACCTTCCCTTTCTCCACTTTTCTGCCTCCCAAAGGAGCCAATGGCAGCTGAACTCACCTCCAGATTTTGTCAGTACCCCCACCAGCCCTTAGGCTGCTCCATGCTGTTCTCTGCCTGTGCTCCTTTCCCAAAGCCTTCCCAGCCCATGGTGATTTTGGCTGCTCTGCTTGTCTAGATGTTCTCAGGCAGAGCTGCCAGGCTTTTGGGCCCTAGGAATTTGTCACCAGCTGAGTGTGGGGCAGCAGAGGCACCCACAACCCTTTCCTGAAAGGCTCTAGCTTTTGAGTACCCAGAGCCAAGTCCTGGCACTAGCGACAGCTTTGTCTTCATTTCACTTCCACCTTTGGTTTTGAGTCATGTGAAAAATATCTGGGCTCAGTTTTACAGTGAGGGCATACCAGGATCTGTCTCCGCTTTTCTCCAGTTTCGCTTTCAGAGCTCCCCAAACACTGATCTTTCCCACTGGCCCAGCTCCTTTAGGGCTTTCTCCTAACTGCCAGTGGTGCTGCAATTACCCAACTCCATTTTCTCTTGCTGTCCTGGCCTCTCAATGCTCCTTTCCACAGCACTGCCAAAGAGTTTCTTTCCTCTGTTTGAGCCATGACCAGAGGAATTTCAGCTTCATCTCCTCTAATTTCGTTCACAAATACTTTCCACTTTCCTGTAGCAATTTCCCAGACATTAGAGAATTCCCAGGTCCCTCTGGGGTTTTGTTCTCTCCTTGCCAGTTTTCCATAAGTTGACAGTACTGATGTTACTTCTTCTGGCAGCTGATATCCCCCAATCCCCCCCAGACACTTTGATTGGGGCATCCTACATGTGCTTCAGTATGAGTCTTCTTCTTCCCCTGAGGGGAGCCTGCCCTGCCACAACCTCCTGTCACATGGGTCCCCAGGGAGAGGCTTTGGGTGCAATTCCAATGAACATGTGGCTTGTGGCTGGCTCTCCTGCACAAGGAGGGATTTGCTTTCCATGACAGAGCTGCTGCTGAGTGAAGCTGCTCCACTTAATCCCTGCAGGGCTGGCTTTGGGATTTGAGCAGCCTTCAATGTACACTAGGAGATGAAACAACAGCCCTGGCTCCTCCTGCTGATGGCTGAGATGCCTTTGCTGCCAGGCCATGAAATTATTTCCTTTCAGAGATCACTTCTAAATCATAGCCCAGGCCCATCATCCACCTTTCTGTACTGAGGGAATGGCTCCTTTCTCCACAAGAATGACATGTCTGCTTTTATTGCTATTTATTGCTGGTTTATTGCTGCCTCTATAAGCAAAGTTGCTGAGAAAGTTACTTTGTGGAAATTCCTTTGCATCTTACAACCATATTCCCACCCTTTTGCATCATTCCATTTGCATCAGTGCTGCAGAGCCGGGTGTGCAAATTAATTGTTTACTGACTGGAGGAAAGACAATAAATTCATAAACCCAGGACACTGTTGTTTCATATCAGTCCAGGATCCAGGTGAACACTCCAGGCAAGGCTAGCAAGAAACTCCTCAGAAAGGAGGTTTTGTTGTTTAAGAAAACAAAAATCATTGAATGTCCTGGAAGGGCCTGATATGAATTTGGGTGAAATCAAAGCTTGCCAAAACCCATGTTAACAATGTATTGCATAACTAGTGCAGATTATTGTGCTCAAGGGAGAGAGAATTCCCCAATCAGCATCAGCAGTCAGAAAAAAAACAAACCCTAAACTCATTGCTATTATGGAAAAAAAAAAAAAAAAAAGAAGAAAATTTTGGCAAAATGCAAAAGGAAAATTTGGGCAGTGTAGGATCACAGAAATGCTTGTACTGGCTCAGACCAAAGTGCAGCCTCTGGTGCAGCCTCTGCCAGAGCCAGTAGGAGATGCTGACATAAAAGCACCAGAACTCTGTGAGATTCTCCCAGTCCACTTTCCCAGCTTCCAGCAATCAGTATCCCAAGGACTTCCTGAGCTGACAGGGTTGTTCTTGGGTTTAATATCCCCCAATGGATTTGTTTCACATGCTCAAGTTGCTGTTGGAGCTTATGCAGCATCCGCTGTGTCCCTCAGCAGGGATCCGCAGGGCACGGAACATCCACACCCTCAGAGAGGCAGTGACCACTCTAGGGACCCTGGGGGACTGGAAAAGGGGCCACACCTGGCACTGCTGGAACCAAAAGAGTAAAACTCAACAGCTAGGGCAAAAATGTGGCTCAAAGCTAGTTTAGACCTGTGACCTCTGTAGGATCTGTTCTGTGCTGGCAGGAGAAGAGCGCGAACCAGCAGCTCAGAAAGTATCTGAGGATGTTCACAGTCCCAGCTGGTGCGCTCAGTTTTTGAGGGGTTTGGGGTCATTGAGTAAATTTTCCTTGAAGTCAGTGGGATTTTCTCCAGTGATATCAGCCTGGCTCTATCAGTGCTGACAACTGGCTTGAAGTGGAAAGCAAAAAGTTGGATGAAGTTGGTTTGGGGGCATGAATGCAGACAGGAGTAAATTATTTTAGAAATTCTTCTTGAATTGGTAGAAAACAAATTGGGAAAAATAAGACAGTGCTGCCAAGATACATTAGACCTTTGGTTATTGAAGTTTCCTGAATATAACGTCTCCCTATGTTTTTTTCTGGTTGAAATATTTTTTCCAATACCCATTCCACTGGTGTAAATGTATTTATATATTTACATATATCTATACATCTGCATGTGTGTTCTTTGAGGGAGCACTATAGATTGTGCACAAAGTGCAGTCAAACCATATCTTGCTCTCCTCCTTTTCCTGGTGGCACAGTCGTTTGAAAACAGCATTTTCCCCGCCTCGTTCCTTCCCCAGCCCCCAGGGAACGGCAGGAGGGGTTTGCTGATGGCAGCGCAGATTTTGGCCCCGGCCCTTTGCATTTCAAACCCTCCTCGCTGATGGTCTTAATCACCAGGGTAGGGAACAGGAAGCGAGTCCCTACGACTGTGATGAGAGAGCAAAATGTGGGGTTAAAAAAGTTCATCCTCACAAAGACATACAGAGGAAATGTTGCCTTTCTGTGTAGTTGGAAACGGTTTGTCTTAAGAGGGGTTTCGTTCACCTGGCCCAAGGAAAGGGATGAACAGAGCCCTGATGTGCTGGTTCAGTTGATGCCACACAGTTAAATGATCCCTTTCAGTCCATCCCTGCCTTGTCAGATTAGCCTCTGAGCCCCATCAAGTGATAGAAACCCCACTTTTCCTCCTGGATTCTCATAATTTAATTCTAGAATTCGAGGCTGAAGCGTCATATTTAAAATAGTCCCATGGAATAGATTCAAAGTGAGAAATCCACACTTTTTTTTCCCCAGAGTTTATACAACTCGTCAATCTTCAGTATTCCCAGCATAGCCTATGGCGAATCTTGTTTGTACACAAAACATTTTTCCAATTTATTGTGGCGCCTGCTTTGATTTCGGCGGGGGTGGCACTGCCAGCCCCGAGCGCCGGGGAGCACCGGGAGGCGTGCAGCCTTGGGTGTGGCCGTGTCTCTCCAGCAAAACCCCGAGGGCCCAGCTGACCATCCTCACTTCCTCGCCTCCTCTCCTCCCTGGACAGACTCCCTCGAGCATCTCTGGCTGACGGAAGGCGTGAGAGGAGCTCTGCCCCAGCCCCGGCACCAGAGCTCTGTCACAGCACTCACAGCAGCAGCTGATGTTTGTCCAAAGCCCTGCTTGGTTTGAACAGTGCACCTTTCCAAAGAGGTGTCCAAGGAGCAGG
>VXBQ01012027.1:0-41208 GCA_013400175.1 Phainopepla nitens
GGGCCTGTTCAGCCTTGAGAAAAAAAACAATGAGAAGGGACTCAATCAATGTCTGTGAGTATCTGAAGGGAGGGTGTCAAGAGGATGGACCCAGGCTCTTCTTGGTGGTGCTGAGCAAGAGATAATGGGCAGAAACTGGTGAACAGGAAGTTCTGCCTGAACATGAAGAAGAACCTCTTTACTGTGAAGTGATTGCAGACTGGAACAGATTTCCCANGTGATTGCAGACTGGAACAGATTTCCCAGAAGTGGTCTGGAGTTTTGCCTCAGTGAAGGCATTCAACAAGCATTTGGATGCAATCCTGTGCCATGTGCTCTGGAATGACCCTGCTTAAGCAGGAAGATTGGACAAGATGACCCACTGTGGTCCCTTCCAACCCAGCTGCTCTGCAAAGATCTCCCTGGAGCCTTCTCTTCTCCAGCCCTGACTCCCTCGGCCTTTCCTCGCAACAGGTCTGACAGGCATTTTACCCCTGTTAAAAGGAGGCACCCTCTCCAAAGTCCTCATGATATCAGCTCCTCGGGCTTTGCAACCACAAGCACACGGGGATGCCTCTCCCAGGAAGAAAGACTCCCCAGAAAAGCCCCTCCGAACCACCCAAAACAACTGAGGTGCTACTGATGCTCCACAAGAGGGATGCTCTGCCCCCTCCACCCTCCAACCTCCACCCCCTCCAGCCTCCCGAATTTTTTTCCGCCTTTACTTCTGGTTCATTATGCAGCTGCTGCGGAGAAAGAAGCGGCAGGTTGAAGGCGGGGGGAGAGGGGCGTGTCGGAGCTGCCCAGGGCACGCCCGATCTCGGCGGCCCGGCACCCGCATCTCCGGCCTGTCCCTCGCCGGGAGCCGCCCCCGCGCGGCCGCCAGTGGCTGGGGAGGGCCTGGGGGGTGTTGTCCCTCCGCCCCCGCCCCGGAGGCGCGGCCCGGCCCCTCGGAGGGTAGAAAGGGCTGGGCGGGAGATGCGCAGCGGCAGAGCGCGGAGCAGCGGCGCGCAGGGCTCACGCTGCCGGCATGGCTCTGGATTTCCTGGCGGGATGCGTTGGCGGTGAGCGTCGGGGTCGGGTCTGCAGGGGGAAGAATTATCATTAAAAAATGGTGGGGACAGGAAAGCGAGGGAGAAGGGGGTGGGAGAATAATAATAATAATAATAAAGGCAGAAAAAAAGCTAAAAAAGCAAAAGGAGGGTAATGTAAAAAGGTAGGCAATAGAGAGGAGGCGGAGAAGGGGATAGAACGAAATGTTTTTGCAATGCGGAAGAAAGGCAGGCAGGCAGGTCGGCTGGGCGCGGCGCTGTTATTTGGGGAGCGGAGGACGGTGCCGGGGGCGATGCGAGCGGCCCCGCTGCAGCAGGGGCCGGGCCCGGGCGGGGAAGCTCCCGGCGGTTCCGTGTGCCGGGCTCTGCCCGAGGGGCTGGGGACGGGGCTCTGGGCCGAGCGCGGGGGCAGCGGCGCGGTCGGGAACCCCGGCCTGAGCACGGCGACCCCGGGCGGCTTTAAGATGGAGAGGAGAGGGCGCGGACACGCGTCCTGCGCTTCCCCGCGCATCTGCGGGGCCTGCCGCCCGCGGTATTTAGCGGTTATGAAATTGCGTTCAGGAGACTTACTCTCGCGTCTTTTCCGGTATTGGCGCTTGCTGTTTTTCTCGCCAACCTGACGAAAATGTTTTACATTCCTTTTCCCAGCGTCTCTCTGATCTCATCCTAGTGCTCCTTGCCTTGCCAGGGTTCCCTCTGGGTCAGCTGTACCGCTGGCCTTTCCGTGCCGAACACAGTGCACACTGCTGTTTTTCTATCTTGGGCTGTGCTGCTGCCGTGGTGGCCTTAAACAACCTGGGCTGCCCATCCTGGAGCAGGCACTGTGCCGCTGGCACGGCTGCCCCGGGAGAGGGAGGACAGCTATCCTGCCGCAGACGTGGGAAGGTGTGCTGGTGCTCTTGCAGCTCTCGCTGTGGTCAGCGATCATTAAGGATTGCTGGGTCACAGAAGTGCAGAGCTAGAGGATTCATTGCTGCAGCCTGTGTGTGCAAAATGCCTGTGTTCAGGTTGGTGTAACTAATATGCCTGCATGTGACTTCTAAAAAGTCCTTTGATGCTAGAATAAAGCAAAGGATTTTAGTAATGTGTGGTCCCTCTGCAGGTGTTGCTGTCACATCTGGAAAGGCTGTAGGCAGAGAGCACGAATGTTCTGCTGCCTCTAGAGATGCTTACGTGTTTTCTGTGCCTGCACAGAGTGATATGTACATGAAATATTGTGCTCTAGAGGAAACCTGCATTTTCTGCCCACTGGACTTGCCTTGAGCTGAGGCCAGGAGTCATGGCTGCACATTCCATATGGGATGGCACAGTCTGTAGTCACACAACTCAAACCCTGCCTGGGGCTCAGAGGCTTCCTGAGAAGCATGAAGGCACTTGGTACTGGCCTGAAGGACTGAATTGTTGATCTCTTATCTCCTGACTTGATAGGATGCTCTTTGACTGGTTTGCCAGCCATATTGTGCACTCACACTTCAGGCTGGTGGTCCTGCTTGAGCTACTGTAGCCCAGACCCAGGAAGAAACTTCGGAGTAATAACTATGGCATTTGTTTCGTTTCAGGTGCTGCTGGTGTGCTGGTGGGACACCCCTTTGACACTGTTAAGGTGGGTTGATTATGAAATATATTTCCCTCTAAGTAGAAAACTTAGTTTCTCCAAAGAGTGGGGGAGGAAAAAAAAAAACCCCAGACACTGTGGGAGTGTAAATCTGCATGGGAAAGCTTGGAGCAAGCCTCCACAACTACTGTTTTAGATTCTTCAATCTCCAGCTCTTCAGAAGTGAAAACTTCGTAACATAAATCTTGGCCTTAAACTGCAAGTTCAGTGCAGTAACAACGTGGTATTTGGAAATACAGCTTTGCATTGAACTAAATTTTGTTCTAAGGTTGCTTCTCTGCAGCTGTTCAACACTAACTGCTAAAACTGCTTCTGCCTATACTTTTAGCTCAAACCTACTTTGTTAGTAGGTTGAAAGACTGGTGTTTTGTTTTCCCCTCAAGCTCTGCTATTACTCCTCAATTTGTAGTGTGAGGTGGAAGTCAGTGAAAGTCTACAGTATGGAGCTTGTCTGGGGGCTGTTTCTTCCAAGTATTATTATATATTTTTTATAACTTTCCAAGTTAAAATTGGTTTTCTGATGGTTGGTTCTGTGTGTTACACATACTTCAGCTACTATAAATACAAGATTTGAGATCTGGAGGGTCCCTCAGCCAGGGCTCTCAGGAGTCCAAGCCCATCTTTCAGAAAAGAATGACAATCTGAGTCATCTTTTGGCAGCCTTATCCAAAGCCTTGCACTGAAGAATAGAAGGCATATCAGTGTATTCCGTGCTAAAGTAATACATCAGGTCACTTGACTGCAGCAGACAGCATGCATTGTAGCAGATCTATACTTGGAATACCTTTACTTTGCTGAATTTAGATATGCAAAGGCTGTGGGCTGACAGTGTTACTGAGGACCCCACCACATTCTGTATTCCAGCACATGGTTTATTCAATACAGAATTCCCAAGTTAGTGGCTATTGATCCTCCTTGCAAGCTTGCAGTACAAGCTGCTCAAACAGTAAAATCTGTCTTTTTGTTGCTCAGAATGTGGTAAATTTTGACAGTTAAATAATTCAGTTGAATTCTAGAATATATTTTCAGGAATGGCATCATCCAGACTTGCACCATTTTTATTATGGTGGTACAGGGCCAGCTGTCTTTTTCTCTCCCATCCTGCCAAGTTTTACATGTTTAACTGAAGGTGATCTGTCATGTCATTGAATCCAGTAAAACTGTTAAAATTCTATGCTCAGACTAAAGGTAACCATGTGTGGGTTTTTAGGTGGTTTTTTTGTTTGTTTTTTTTTTGTTTGTTTGTTTTTGTTTTTTTAAGTGGAACATTTTCTATTGCATGAAACTAAACATTTAACTGTAAAAACTGGGGCTCCCATGCTGGTTTCAGCAGATATATCATTGCAAAATAGATGTATCAGCTTTGGAAAAAAACATCTTGCTTTACAATTGAGCGAATAATTATTTTCTAAATGCTTTTATGAAATCCAGCGTGACACACGTTACTTTTGTATCCTTTAGGAGGTATTGTAGGTGTTTATCTCTACCTTGTTAGAGTAAATACTAATGTTTGTATTATTAGCTGGCATAGTCACCACGGTATGTGGAAAAACTAACTCTAACCAATCTTTAAGGAAAAAAAAAAGACATTGCATAACATGTATATGTATATGTGTTAAGAATTAACTTTTTCTTTTCTGCAGTGTTTAAAGGGCTAGTTGGTAGTCACCTTAGACTGTGCATTTTTAATATAACTGAACCATGGGAAAGCTGCTTAGATAAGCCAGAGTTTCACTTCTGTCTTGGCATTTAAGCTCTTTTTTTTTTTTTTTGGCTGGTGCTCATGTTTCACAGAGCGGGGAGGGGGATGGTGGGACACACAGGGAGACGTTAAGCCAGTGAAGTCACCCTGTGAAACCTGCAACTGAGCTGATCTCAGAACTGGCAAACTCTTTATCCCTGGTTTGTTGATGTAATGTATAAAATTGCTTTTTTGCCTTTAACTGCCTTTACTTTCTGAGCTAGGGGCTGTCTTCATTAACAGCAAAAGTGTTACTTTGTTGTAGATGACAGATAAGCCTCATCACGGGAGAGTTACCTAGTAAGTATAGCCCAGGTGAACACTTCTGTTTCTCTCAGTCTTAATTTATTCCCAAATGTATTAGTTCAAGTAAAGAACTGAAAGACTTATGAAACTTTTTCCCTTTTTAATTTTAAACTGATATGTCCCTCTTCTACAGCTATGGCATGGAGGGAGTGGGGTTTAAATATCACTTTTTTTTTTTTCCTTAATGTAGTTTTATTCTGAACCTTCTTTCTGCTATGCATTTCTGGCTGTATACACTCCCACACACAGTGCCTCTAAAACTGAATCTCAGGCACACTGCTGTTGAGGTCTTATCCACTACATATTCTTGGATGATGTTTTCATTGCTCAAATACTTCTGAAGTCACTGATTTCCCAGATTATTGAATGCCTGGAGTATTTTGAGGATGTAGGGGTTTGTTGTTTTTTTTTTTTTTTTAATTTAGTCTTGACTGACTTTATGCAAGTCTTTAATGATGTGAAATTACTGGTTGTTATTACTGGACCTAAAACCTTAGTAACAGTGTTTTCCAGTAAGAAGGAAACTAGACTGTTGGGAATGAATGGAACAGGTGGATAAACTTTGCACGTGATTCATTGTTCCCGTAGTTGTGCACACTAATATTGAATTGTTGAATACGGCATTAACATGCATGAAAGTGCAAGTTTTTTGTGCACTCATTGCTGTACGTGGCAGTTTGCCAGTGTGGGTCCCCTTATGTGACCAGCACTGTGCTCAAGAGAAAGAGGTTTTTCATTCTTATACCTGGGGAGTCAGTGCTTTAAATATTCTACCCTACCACAAGGCTTAACTGCTTAATGTTTCACAAATTATTTAGACAAAAATAGAGGGAGCTGTATGCCACTGGGAAATTTAACCCATAGGTATGACTAATTCTAAACTATTAAACACAAGCAAAAAAGAAAGTAAGAAGGTTTCTAAGCTGCAAATCCCCCAAAGCCCATACGTGTGGAAGTCATAGACAAGGTTTGAAACAATAACAGTAAATTCTAAATGGAGTAAAACCTTCATTTGTGCAATTGTGACAGCTTCTTAAGATTTGCCTTTGCTTGTGGACCTGCTTCTTCAACAGTTTTGACAGTTTGTCTGTGTACCCCCCCAAAAGTCACTTGAAGTGACAAAGGATTTATTTTCTTTGAATCCTACTGTAAGCCTGCTTTTAATGCTGAGATGTTGCAAGACCCAAGGTGATCTCAGCCTCCCACTATGGCTAGCATAAGCTAATGTATATACTAAAATGACACTGAAAACTAAAGCTCTGATTTATAAAGCATAAAATAACATGTTGTAGGAAAAATACTAAAACTGTCAATTTCTTTTTGCTTTGAAGAAAGCTGACCTGAATATAGAATTCTGACAAACCACCTCCATAAATTGTTTTCTAGACGTACATATTACTGGTCTTTCATTGCTGTGGTGGTGGTTTTTTATTACTTTAGGCAACCATGAAAAAAAAAATTAAGGAATCTTTCGCATAGACATAAAAATTTTTTTCTTTTGCTCAGAATAAGAGACTGAAGTTTTTTGCCCTGGAGTTGCAGCAGCAGCATTACATAGTTGATAAGCATCTTTTCTGAAGAACATTGCAGCCCTCCATGCGGGAGATCAAACCACAGATTTATAACTTTATCAATCCAGTGAAATCAACTTACTGACTTCATTGCTGAGTGTAGAGCTTTGCCTGAGCTAGGTAGAATTGTGACTCTTTTAAAGTGTGCTGAGGGCAAATAAGTGTGAAAAAACAGAATTGGAATTTTCCATTATAGGTTAAAAAGCATACAAAAAAAGCCACCAATTACAGTGGAATTTAGCTCTGCAGCAGAGCATACTGTTTCAGTTTTGGAAAAGTTAATTGATTGCTAACATGTAAAGGTTTGAAGCAGCTACACCCTCACCAATTGCTTGCATTCATCAGACTGAAACACTAAAACAGACTAAAATTTAAAAGGACAAATGCGTTTTACTCCTTCCCTTAGGCAAAGACAGACATCTTAAGAGTCACTGCCCAGCTACCTGCTGAAAAATAAAATCAGATCTCAATGAATGGGCCCCAATCTGGCATCTAGAAACACTCTGGGTATTGTTGAAAGTTTCCATCCCTTTAAAATTATCCTACTCTCATGCTTGACTTGCAAATATTTTTTTTTTAATTAAATTGTCTCAGGTTTGCACAGGTATTCCTTAGTGTGAACAGAAGTATTCTTGGCAGCTAAAGAAAGTCCCTATTGTAGCCTGTACTGGAAGGCATCTGTTTGAAATTCTAGATGTCAATGTACCCTTCCACTTATTGGTTTGGTAATAGTCACAAGAAGTTAATGATCCTCTTCCCCTCATGTTTTCACCCCCAATCTTAATTCAAAACACTTACACAAGATTTTTCAAATTATTGTGCCACATATGGCATTCCAGAGCCCAGCCCGTGCTCTTGCATATGCATTGCTGTAGCAAATCTCCACATAGGTACAAGACAGTAGCTTACCCTTTAGGCTGTTCCTGATGTACCAATTGGTATCTCACACAACTTTTTGTAGGTTCGCCTGCAAGTTCAAAATGTAGAGAAACCTCTCTACCGTGGGACTTTCCATTGCTTTCAGTCCATCATAAAGCAAGAATCTGTAAGTACAAAATTGCTTTGTGTATTTCTTTAAGTCTTTGTATATTTTGGCTCAGGAGGGTGGGAAGGCTGTTAAAAAGCTGACAAATGTTGAAGATAAAGCATGCTCTGAACCTCACCTTACTGTAGGGCAGATATTATAGTCAGAACTTTGCCAGAAACTTTGTGAAGAAGATCACTAAGTCATAAGATGGTATTTTGAGGTTAACTTCTTAAATAAAATAAGTTATTTAAATAACTAGTTTTCTGAAAATCTAAGCAATGAGTGAAGAAATTGGTGAGGTGTTTTTGTTGCTGAAGCCTTAGGACCATTGTTAAAAAGTTAGCTTCAGGCTTTAAGTAAGCTATTTTAAATGAAAAAGTATAGAATTTGCCAGAAATTTTTTCTCTGGATGGAGCAAGATTATATTTTTTGGATGTGTTAAACTATATTTTTGTACTGCTAAATTGCTTAGATGTTTGTCCTAAGCAGAGATTAAATTCTTATTACAAAACAAGGTGGTCCTGATATGGCCACAGTTAAAAAGCTGGGGTACAAGGGAGAGCCAGAAAGGCTGCGTTCTGCAGTTTGAGGAGGTTATCCACACAACTGTTAAAAAGGGTTTTTCCTCCCTTCTTCCCCTAGGCTTTTGGACTCTATAAAGGTATTGGGTCACCAATGATGGGACTTACGTTCATTAACGCGCTGGTGTTCGGCGTGCAAGGAAACACCCTCCGTGCTCTGGGCAAGGACACTCCTCTGAACCAGTTCCTTGCAGGGTCAGCAGCAGGGGCCATCCAGTGTGTCATCTGCTGTCCCATGGAGCTGGCAAAGACAAGGATGCAGCTTCAAGGAACGGGAGAGTATAAACTAAAAACAAAGAACTACAAAAATTCTCTGGACTGTTTGATTAAAATCTATCAAAAGGAAGGGCTGAGGGGTATCAACAGGGGCATGGTCTCTACCTTCATAAGAGAAACTCCAAGCTTTGGCTTTTACTTCCTGACCTATGACTGCATGACTCGGTATCTAGGCTGTGAAGCTGAGGACAGTTACGTTATTCCCAAGCTGCTGTTTTCCGGAGGGATGTCGGGAATCGTGTCGTGGCTCTCCACGTATCCCATGGATGTGATCAAATCGCGGCTCCAGGCCGACGGGGTCGGAGGCGTCACTCAGTACAGCGGCATCCTGGACTGCGTCCGCAAGAGCTACCACGAGGAGGGCTGGAGGGTGTTCACCAGAGGGCTCACTTCCACGCTTCTCCGTGCTTTTCCCGTCAATGCAGCGACCTTTGCTACTGTCACTGTGTTCCTCATGTACATGAAGGGAGAAGACAACCTTCCTGAATGCGAACCAGGTCCAGTAATCCATCAGCCTTCCAGTTTGTGAGCCTTCTCTCTTTGTTCTCCTCATCCAAAGCCCAGCTGGTTGGGTTTTGTGAAACGTGAACACTTGACCCACACGAGTAGTGTAGATTTATGCTATCTGTATAAAGAATTCCTAAATGTATCCAATTAGGATTTCATCTCACTACTTGTATAAACAGCATCTTGCCTTATTCAGGACTCCATATCTAGTAGTATTCAAGTAAGAGGGGGACCTGCCTTTAGGAAGTTGCTGTTGTGGCTCCAGAAGAGGTTTTGGAGGGTGTTCTAGCACCAGAAATCGAGTTTTACTTCACTCAGGTTCCGAATGACTGAGTTGAGTTGAATGCAGAAATGTTTTCATGAAAGAAAGACTCATTTTGTATGTGACAGGAGTAAGTGTACTCCTCTAAGGTGAAGAAGGGGAAAGAAGTTTAATGGTGGAGGTATTTTGCAGGTAACTTTGAACTGGTAAAACTGTAAAGATATGGACTAGCTAGCATTCAGCTAGTCCTGTGTTTTACTTTTCCTTTGCTTTTATATGTCAATGGTTTTAGTAGCAACTTTGTTCATACTGATTTGTTAAAAAAAAAAAAAGTTACTCCCTGACCTTTCAGCTTTGAGTAAATAGCTTAAGCACAGAGTTAACATCTGCACTCAAATGCACTTATTCCTTTAAATCTCAAGGCTTGTAAGGATTTAGGGAAACTCAAATCTAGCAGGACTGGTGTTGTTTGCCCTCACCCATTTCTCTTTTGGTGGGTGCCTGGACTGCATTGAGTAGTTCAGTCCAGTGGACTTTGTTCTTTGAAGTTAATGCAACTTTGCACCACTTCTCCCAACATGCCCCAGAGCAGCCAGTGATGTACAGAAGTTAAAGTCTCGCCTGTGGTATTGCACAAAATGTTTGTGGGTGCAATGTTAGCTTAGCAGCTTGAAGTATCTTAGAAATACATACATATTTAGGACTGGGGGTTTCATAACTTTCCAGAAAATAGGGGTGTAAGTGTCTGAAATGGTTGCTGTTCAATACACTTGCATTATGAATTTAAACAATACTGATTTTTATGTATTTAGTTACAGTGCTACTGGAAAGAAGACTGAAAAGGGTTTTAGAGAATTTTCTTGTTACATTAATCTGCTGTAATTTTTTTTACCAGTCTGTTCAAGAAGAATTGAATTAGCCAAACAGCTACAAACAGTTATTTAAGATTTGAGCTGATAGCTACACATATTTGGCACATATAGCCAGGAGGAAGGACTGTGTGTGTGTGAGCAATGTTTTAAAACATATCAAACTAGTTCAGCAAGTACAATTTGTTACACTTTTGGTTGGGACAAGTGCAATATGTGTTTAATTTATATGAATTTTCTAAAGAAGCGTTATTTCATAGCATTTTGCACTGTAACAAAATATGCTGGAGAAACCTGTAAAACTGGTATGTCTTTTTATACCTTGAAGGTATGGTGGATGTTTTAGTGCCTACTTGCACTGAGATTCAACTTGAATGTTAAATCTGTCTACTAAGCTGCATATGCACAACAAATCACAGCAAAGACCATTTACACCTTTGTACAGGAGTATGTTAATTCTTGTATATATATTGAGGGAATAAATTTTTTAAAAATTTTGCCTTTGGTTTGTTGAAGTTGGTTTTGATGTTTTGGGTTTTTTTGTTTGTTTGGGGTTTTTTTTATGTTTTACTCAGATGCTTCTTTGTATTAGACCAAGCTTGCATGAGGATTGGGTTTCTGGTTTTTACCACGGGGAACTTGTTCCACCTCTACCTTCTGTGCACCAGTGGGAAGGACAGGGTCTTGCTCTGGCTTAGGCCCCATCACTGGAACAAAGAAAGGAAGTTGCCTGACTTCACTTCTTCAAACTGACCTTTCCTTTACTGAAAGAGCAATCCTGCTTTTAGAGCCAAAGAGCTGCCCCTATGCTTAGATGCTTCCTATTCTGCATTTATTTGGTTTAATCTGTGCTGCACAGCTGGGGAAGACAAGTCTTGGGTCCCTGCAGGGTCACATCAGAATCAAGTACCAGGCATCCATAACTTCTTTGGGCAATGTGTTCCAGTATCTCACCACCCTCACTGTAAAGAATTTCTCCCTAATACCTAATCTCGACCTACTCTCTTCCAGTTTAAAGCTGTTACCCCTTATAACTCCATGCCCTTGTAAAAAGTCATTCTCCACTTCTCAGTAAGTCCCCTTTAGGTATTGGAAGGTGTCCCCAGAACCTTCTCCTCTCCAAGTTGAACAGCCCAAATTCTCTCAGCCTCTCTTCAAAGGAGAGGTGATCCAACCCTCTGATCATCTTTGTGTCCCTCCTCTGGACTCACTCCAGTAGGTTCATGTCCTCCTCTTCAGAGGTTATTTCAGGTACTGGCTCCACTACTTCATCTTCTCAAAGGGTAGATACATGTGGCTGACACAAACCTCGGTCAAGCATCAGTTTCCTGGATCAGAAAACAGCAAGGCCATGACCTCTCCACCTGACCATGACCAGGGTCAGTTCCAGTCAAGTACCTTTTGTTCTCTCAGCAGGAACAACAACTATGTTCAACACTGAACTATGGAACAGAAGCAAATACTTGGAATAAGCAAACACTGTCTCCTTAGGAGACTAGTATCATTAAAACAGAAAAGGGCTATACAATGTTTTACTTGCAGTGCTTACTGAAGTGTTCTTTCCAGAAATTCATCCATCTGGAACTTAAATAATCAGTAGCAGACACTGGCTGTTACTCAACAAGCCTGAGAAGAGGCTAAAGCCAGCTTCCAGCCTCGCCTGATGTTACTTGCTTGAAATCCATGTGACTTCTAACTATTAAATCAAGCTAGATAATAGCCTCAGCCTTTAAATCATGACACACTTCTTTCCTGATAGATTTTTTTGAGATGTGAGCCAATTCAGACAGAACTACATCCTGCCTTCCCAGATCCTCATTTCCACACTATTATCAAGCAATTCCCAAATAACTGAAGGGATTGAGAAGGTAAAAATCACTGGAAACTAAACTCACTTACTCTCAAGTCCCTCTGCCCTGTTCTTTCTTAAACTAGATGAGTCATGCCAGTTTGAAAAGTTACAGCCACAAACATGTCCAATTAGGACAAAAGGGGAGAGAAGTACCCATGTATACTACTTCTTGACTAAGTTATACTATAGTAGAACAGCTAGTGTGAAATTTATTTATCAGATCTGTAATATGACAAGTTTTTTATCCTCTCTGCCTTGTCTTTCTCTGCATATCTGCAGTGATAGGACAAGGGGTAATGGCCTTTAGCTGAAAGAGGACAGGTGGATATTGGATATTAGGAGGAAACTCTTCACTCTGAGGGTACTGAGGCCCTGGCACACGTTGCCAGAGAAGCTGTGGATGCCCCATCCCTGGAGGTGTTGAAGCCCCGGCTTGATGGGGGTCCGAGCAGCCTGGTCTAGTGAAAAGTGCCCCTGACCATAACAGGGGGTATTGGAACTAGGTGATCTTTAAGGTTCCTTCCAATCCAGACCGTTCCAGGATTCTATGATAAAGCTTTTTCTACAGTTTATTCAGGTATATTCAGGATAGCAAGACATTCAAGGGATGAAAACCTGTCCATTGTAGGTGCTGCACTGGCAGCACACTGGGAAAAAGACTAAGATACAAAAGTAAACCTTGACCTCGCAAAGAAAAGAAGTATTTGTTCTTTGAAATTAAATATATTTATTATTATGCTGGAAAAAATGTGTTAACAGTTTAATGTTAGCTGCTGTTAGCCCGACTTTTAATCCATGGATAGTAAAAGAACAATTTAAAACTCAGAAATGTGCCAAACACCATTAGATTAGCAGAACATGCAGTTTTGAACCCCTCTTCTGCCATAAAAAAACAGGCAGAGAAAATAGAAGTTTACCCAAGCCATCATGCCCTATCAAACACCACAGCCATGGAGACAGATGAAGGATCTGAGGGACTCTGTGAGGCACAGCAGGAGATCAGGGAAGCAGAGAACTTGCTGGGCCAAACCTAAGGGAGACAGCCTTTGATAGCAAGAGGAAGCAAACTGTTGCTTTCCTTGCTCAGGAATTTATGCATGTCCATGGGCAGTAGGGCAGACAAGCAGAGGAAAATAAGCCATTCTCATCTTCCCAGTGCAACTGTTTTACAATTTTTGTATTAGTGGTGTCCTCCTTAATTGCAAAAGTGGTTATCACTAACAGAAAAGAAGGGACATAATATGCACAATAATACATAAGATACACAGTAAAAGCTTTTCTGCTTAATAGTTTATTGCTAGTTTTAACTGAGTTGACGTAGAAAGTGATTTTGAGATATACAGGTTCATCAATAAATAAACTGAAATTAAGGCAAGGTCTGCAGTGAGCACTAATGCCCTACAGATTGATATAAATGGAAGAATGTCAAGTTCTAATGTTCACAAAATATTCTTAGGGTCTATAAAATGTAACAACTAACATAGCCAAATTAGTTTAGTTATCATTCACTATTCTAATTTATTATGACTGTTTTTCTTACTGAAAGAAGCACACTGCATTTTTTATTGACAGTAAAATAGACTTGTACCATTTTAGCCACATCCATGTGTCAATCAATAAAATACTAAAATCATAATGAAGCCTGACCTCATGGTCTGCACCATTTCCTATACATACCAGAATAGAAAGAAGTGTTGCTCAAGTAATTTGACGTGGCTAGATTAAAGCTGGTACGAAATAAAAGGAATATTTTTTTTCTAGGATCTGATCTACTATCTTAAGCAGAGACTTGTTGTAGATCAGGAATACTTCAGTGTTGCAATCAACCAGGCCCTACACCTTCTTCCTTGTGCACTGCGGTATTTCCACTTAGGAAGAATCTATAAGTGGTGCTTTTCAAACAGGCCAGTAATAAAGTCCAGACTTTTTAACTGCAGTTAAAGGAGGCAAATGTAAAAATTACTTCTATCCTTAAATTAATCCAGGTAGTTACCTGCTTCCCTGCCAGTTCTTAACCAAGAGACTGGACACATTTTCATTTCACACTCTGGAAAAAATTGAGATTAAATCCCCTGTCCCTAACCTATGCAGGAGGAAAAAATAAAAACAAGCAAACCAACCAACCACACAAGAGGAAAACCTAACAACCTCCCTTAAGCATTATTCCTTACAATCTGTTTCCAAACCATAAACATTTGTATGCCCTTTGAAGCTACGGGAGTCACTGGATTTATATAAATCCACTGGAGGTTCAGACAAAGCATCAGTTGAGACTGAAAACTGAAGGATTCTGTATCAAAAGGCCAGATTTTCTGTTTTGCTGAGAAAAAAGAAATGTGTTGAAAAGTAAGTCAAAGCATAATCTGCATGATGCCCCACATGTGAAGCAGTTAAAACATTTGTAAGCCAAAACTGGCGCTGGAAAGGTCAGTGAGGTCCTTGGCAAGTCCATCTTCCAGCTCTGAAGGACACTTGATCTTGTGAGTTCTTAAATCAAAACACTTACCAACAAGGCATTTTTCCACAGATTTGTCTTGCAACCAGTTCCTGAGATGAGCTTTAGCCAAAGGACATTAGGACCTATCTGGTCACCCAGATCTTTTGTGTATGGATTTTCCACTATTTAACAAGCAGTACCTATTATGCCACTGTCTTCACATGCTCTATCATTTATCTCAAAAATATTTGTTATTCACATCCTTCTGAAGTACACCTGTTCTGTGGGCCTGCTCCAGGGAGGAAACCAGGTTACTTGAGATCTCTGATCCCCTGAAGAGCAGCAATGCAGGACTCTGAGGCAACATGGATCCTGTCCTACAGGCTCTGCCATGGCCTTGCACACATTATCAGCAGCAACAGCCTGAAGCCCTAATTGCCTCAGAAGAGCCTGGACTTTCAGGATACCACTGCTGGAGAGAAGCAGTGATGTTTTACAGGTCCAGCAGTTAACCGAAATAGCCCCTCACAGCTGAAAGCACATTCATTAACACCACTGATCGCTGGATTTCCACATCACTCTCTATTTAACATTAATATTTGATGGATGGATGCATATATGACCCATGTCACACTCAACAGTTTTTATTTACAGTCTTTTATTTTCATTGCCTTGCTGGTGCTTTTAATGAATCAACAAGTACACTCAGGACTCTCAGAAATCAGCACACACTTGTCCTTCTTATTCTGAGTGGTTTGTGGGCAATTTGCTCTTTGACACTGGCATGCTCCAAGTCTGTCAAGGTCCACTGAACGCCGCAGGACATCCTGCACACACTTGACCTCGCAGGGGCACCCTGACACTGCCATTGTGTCTGCTGGTCACGCTTTGCAAACAGGTAATTCACTGCCATCTCCTGGCAAACTGCTACCCGGAACTGTCTGAACTGACTGAAACAAAGCACTGACACAGAGGCCACCTGATACCAGAGCAATCAGGGAGGAATCACACTTAAACCTACAGCATCACTTAAAAAGGAGCACCCTTAAGTCCTGCAAGGATGCCACAGACTCTCCATCCCTTTCTCTCCCTCCCAAAATTCACCAACATTTGGACAGAACTTCAGGCTTGCTCCTGAGGAGAGCTCCCAGCGGACACAGGAACCTGGTGAGAACAGCAGCTCGCAAGAGGGTATCATGTCCACACCGTAACACACAACAGAAGCTGTGGTACCCAACCACCACCCAGGCTCAGAGCTTTTCTCTTAGAAAAAAGGAACAGAAGACTTGAAAAATCCTAAAATGGGAGTTGTCTAAAAGCCAGTTGCTTTAAGGAACCTTACTCATTCACCTACAGCAAAACAGTGTTTTCCTGCTACTTCAGGGACCTGCTACTTCCAGGACCTGAAAAATTCACATTAACTCTTATACAGAATCTGATGTACTTTCCCCAATGGAAATTCAACTTTCCAGACAACTTCCAGAGAAAAGGACTGAAAAAAATTTCTAAATTAAACTGCCTTAATAACGTAGGATCATTGCAAGTACACATAAAAGCTGGTTTGCTTTAGGCAAAGTTGAGAAAAGGACCACTGATTCAATTACCTTACAAAATTAAACCAGTAGCCATCCAGGTGGCATTTAAGCATTGCTGTAAAGCCATCCTCACACTCTTGCAACTTGACACTAGACCAATTCATACAATCAAACTGAATACTGAATATCATAGTACAAGCACATACGGTCCTGCTCTGGTTCACATCTACCTTTACAGACCACTGCAGACGTTTCTGCTCCTGGTGTTCAGCAGCAGGGTTGCACTCCCTCTGCTCTACTTCATTTACCCATTCTTTTGCCCTGGGACCCTTCCCAAGGAAAGTGCTACTTTTTAAAGTATTCCATTTACACAGCCAAGAACAAGAATACTGAAGTCCAACTCTTACTCGTATTCGTGCCTGCAAAATTCACACCCAATATTCAGTTTTGAAATCCACCCCAGGTTCCCCTCAAGTAGCTTTAAGTGATCCAGGAACATTAGCGCAGTAAAGCTCAATGCTGACACAAACATGCTTTACTCCTCACAACATGATTTACACAGCAGATTTTAGAAAAGTGCTGCACAGATGAAAAACTTATTCTGAAGTGCCAGCATTATCGATAGCACATTATAGACACACATTATAGACCAACCAATGCCAGTAGCCACTGCCCCTTGACTGATTAAGACTTCCCGGACAGACTTGTCTAGTACCCCTGATGAAAACTCCACATTTTCTCTACTTCTTGAAGGCATTAAGGAAACACTTGGAAGAATACTCAGCACATACTGTCCGTGAGTTTATGTATCTTGAGTAGAAAAACCAACCAGTCTCAGTTTTTCCAAGGCATACTGACAAAATATCCTGTGAGCTGTGTGATGAGCACATGGAAACACCTGCTATTCGCACTGCCATGCCTCTTTATCTAGCACTTTGAAGGGATTCGCTTCCTTCAAACATTTTAAAGCCTCAAAACTTTTGCCATTTCTGGTAATTATTTTTACCTACTGTGGAATCAGCAGAGGAAAGATCTCCACCTGCCCTTAAAACAACATTAATTGCTGACAAGATGTTGTTAGGATGTGTTTAGTATTTGGCTTTGCTGATTGACAACTTGCAGCCATTACGGGGAAAAGTCAAAATGCACCACACCTCAATTCCACAGTGACTCTTTTCAAACAGAAGATAACAAATTCAGTGCAGATTTAGCAGAGGTCCTGGTGTTCTGTTTCACGAAGGATTTATTCTCTTAGCATTTCAAATCTGAACCTGCAGTCCTCCTACAACCTTTTCAAAAAAACACTCTCCACAAGAAATTAGTATTTAAATTCAGTTTGTTTTGCATTTACTGACAGACCATAGAGACAGAGAAAAGTCTAGTCAGTTCTACCTTTAAAGTTGTTCTGAGGTTGCCTCCTTTTATTTTGACAGCAGCAGAACCAAACAAGGTTGGTTGTACGCTCAAGTGAGCAGTAGAACATGTGCAATGAGTGAGGACATTTTTTGCCAGTTTTAAATCCAAATTTCTACCACCCCTCAGATTCTCCTCCCCTTACCTGAACTCACTCACAAATTGGCGGTGTAATGCAGGAACTCAATAGCACAGTGGGAATGGTGGTTTCAAAGTCAACTCTGTTGCTATTCTCAAATCCTGTAATTTCTTCACAGAAAAACCTTGAGGAAAACTCTGGAATCAATTAAGCAGGATGTTTTAAGAGCAAGGTGTGCCAATTATACTTTAAAAGCTTAAACAAGTTACAGCAGCTGCTCAATGCTCGTATTTATTCATACCCAATATGGAATTAAGTACTTACAAAAGCAAGACCTTTCAAGCTGCTGAGAGTTGCTACTTAGGAGTATATTGAGTGCTACTGATTTGAGGCTTATATGGAAATGTCTCTCTGTAATCAGATACAATATAACCAGAGGCAATAACAGTTACAGTTCCCTGTTGGTCCTCAAATCAATATTTAACATAGCTTAGCATCAAATGTATGTTCAAGGTAACAAAGTTCAGTCCCTAATGTATGTTCAAGGATGAAGTGCTGACACCTTGCAATTCAATAAATGACTTTATGACACAGGAAAGCAAACTTCTGTGTAAGCCTAGCACCATCACAGATACTGCTTAAGAAAAAATATAAGGTCAATTAGAACTAGACTGAATTAATTTTATTTCCTTCCAAAAAGAATAGACACTAATTTAACTGTATACAGAATTTAATTTAACTATAACTATACAAGTTTCAGTATATTGTCCTGTCCAAAAACTGCTTATATATAAAAGAAAAAATACTGCCAAAATTCTAACGCATACTTTACAATTAAATGTCCCAACTTTCTTTCTACCCCTAATAACCTCAGACTAGAGTTGCAGTGTTCAGATTAACTTATGTATGGATGAAAATTCCCTTGGTCTTAAGTGCAGTTTCTTTATTACCCATGTTTTTGCCACTTCCAACAACACTGGACTCAAAATTAAGTTTTACAGTATTAGCAACGAAAACTTTGATGAACCTTTTAAAAACAGAATTCAGAAAAAAGATTAACAACACTTTTTACTGCATTAAAATTTGTTACACGCCTCTAAAAAATAACTTATGCATTTCTCTGCATTTTCTTCTGTTTATTAATCTGTCACATTTTACTATAGTATCTGCTAAGTTTTCTTTGAACACTTCAACAAATGAGAAGTAACCACTTAGTTAGACCGTCAAAACTCAACTCCATCTAGTTCTCTTAGAACTTCAAGTCCTTGTTTTGAAGCAAAAGGTATCCAATAGGGTTCCAAGAATTTTTATCATTACACACAAACAAGTTAGCCAAAAGAAGAAACAGTTTCTTTTCTTTTTTTTCTGGTATGATCACCCAAATCCTACCATTCCTCCACTTTCTATTGTTACTGCATTTAAACCGCCAACATTCCTTACCTTGACTAAACAAAGGTTTCCATTTAGTTATTGCCTGTACTGTTTTACCTAGCTGCTGTCCAGGCACACAGAACACTCCCCACTACACTGCCAAGTCTCCAAATCCACCGTTCCAGTTAATGGAAGTCTAGGTCACTCAAAACCAGAACTGCAGTCAGCAATTCGGTTTAGATACACCACCTGATGTGGCATTAATTTAACTGCATCACAAATCACTGTAATTGAATGCAAAGTAAAGGAAACTTGAGTTTATTTAGCTTCCAATTTCTGGGAGGTCAAGAGGAACTAGAACTGCTCTGGACAACAAAAGAAAATTGACTGCGCTTACAGATCATTTTCTGCCAGATTCTTTCTTTAGGACCACTGTTTTATTGTTGTCCTTTCTATTACATGGGGGATGTACATATTATCAGGTGTTAATAAACGGTCAGTGCCTGTACAATACATTCTACAACTGAGCACCACTTTCCGTAACTGAACAGGCAAAGAAATTACACTGAACATCAGCATCTGGCAGTATTTCTCCAAAAAAAGTGACTAAAATGGGTTTAAATTGATTAACACTATTAAATCACATCTAATATTTGATACTACATGATTTCATTACAGCTATACGATACAATTATACAAAATGTGTTAACATCAAAGAATACAACCAAAATTAAGATAGCAAACAAAACCTATATAACTTTTTTTTTCTTTACAGGAAAATACTTTTGAAGTATGCATGTAACTGCCCATTCTTTTAAAGAAAATCTACCGCAAGCAAGTTATCAACCTCCAGAAAATCACACATAGCATTACTACGCATATCCCCAAAAAGTGTACAATATGCACACTTGGAAAATACAAAATTAAAAAAAATTGTAAGCAACAGGTGAGCTTCATATTTATAAGAATGTGAAAAGAAGTCCAATTTTAGCACTGTTGTATAAAGAATTGTCTTTTCTGATGCAAGTCCATGAGCTGACCCGTCCGGTTGGGGCCACACTTTACAAAACACCGTGTTCTTGAAACGGGGTTACAGACCAAGGTGGAGCATCTTAGCAATGTCACCTTAAAGTTTTCTGTGTGGTTTTTTTTTGCTTTTTATTTACTACTTATCAAAACACGTCCTTTAGGTTTGTAGGGTTCTTTTTTTAAAATTCTTTCCTAGAAACAATATACAAAGGGGAGGCGTATTTCTTTCCAATTGATTTTCCTGTAAGATGTTTAAGAGTTCAAGAACGTTCTTCTCAACCTTCACTGGTTGTTTTTGGCCTTAGCGTGTGTTAAGATGTGAGATTTCAGGTTGGTTGATTGCGCGAACTTCTTATTGCAGCCGTCAAACGGGCAAACGTAGGGCCTGTCGCCAGTGTGAATTCGCACGTGTGTGCGCAAATTGAAGTCCAGTGAAAAACGCTTTCCACATCCTTCAAACGTACACTGGAGGAAGGAAAAGAAACACTCTGTTAGCTAGTGGAACTCATCTCCATCAATGATCAGAAAAACAGTCTTCTTTAAGTCACTAGACTGCACAAACATGAATCCAGAGGCTGAAGACTGTTATGGGTGAAGCTGTGGGGATCCCCTGTGAACTGCACTAAAAACTGCAGTACTTCTGTATATAGTATATATACTATAGCATATCTGTTTTCAAAGAGGGAAATAAATGACTTCCAGCTTGCAAGGACTTCCACTAAGAACACCTTCTCTGCATGTGAAACAATACCTACACTGTATGACAAAACAGAAACAGGATTTCACACCAGAACTTCCCCCTTTGAGTGATGATTTGCTAAGATTTTCTCATTTTTGCCTTATTTTACTTTTAAGATGCGCTTGATATAAAAAGGATAGCACATTTAGTGTTAAATACCTATATTTACCACACAGAATATTCAGTGTATGCATCCAAGCGAATGCCTGAGGACTGCAAATCAAGTTTTTGAAATAACTTATTTTAGAAAATAATCAACAACAAAAAGCCCACATATCTTAAGTGTGTTCTGGGGAACACATATATGCTCAAGACTAAGAATAACATTAAATATTTATAGAGAGTATCATATGAAGAGGGCAGGGGACCTCTGGTGGCAGAAGCCCATGTGACTCCATACAAATGGAAAGAGATTCAGTGACTCCATTTTGTTGAAAACTAATTGATTAATAACCCCTACTGAAAATTAGTACCCTGAGGTAACTGAGCAAACAGCCCCAAGTCTCAGTTGTTCACAAGTGCTAAGCTGGAAAGATGATGAGGAGAAAGAGACATTTTCTAACTTCTCCAGTAACTGCAGACTTCATTTTTAAAGAGGGCAACTTTACATCATACTTTGAAAGGTACCTCCCATGTACATCCAATTTGCCAATTTCTAAGAGAACTCCATGTAAATGATTAAATGATAGCCTAATTAACTTAAGGGGTCTCCCAGTTTTTCAGGTGCCTCATCTGATTTTAGAAAAGCCCTGGTATGCCCAAATCCTGTGGGAGTCAGGTCATGGCCCCAGTCTCCAGTGAAGCCAGGTTAAGTGGGGCACTCGTGCCTGCAGGTGAGCGATACCTGAAAGGGCTTCTCTCCGGTGTGAACCAGCTGATGCCGCTTTAGCTTCGAGCTCTCCACAAAGGCCTTGCCACATTCTGCACATACGTGTACTCGAGGGCCATGAGTGTGCAGATGCTTCCTCATGGCAGAGTTGTCCCTGAACATCTTTGTGCAGCCCTTAAAAAGAACAGTGAAACTCAATTAGTAGATAAGCTAGTTCTCATAAAGAAGGTTTTATCTGCTACAGTACAAGCACTTAAAATGCTTTTATATCCTGAATACTTTCTTAAGAGTTAGCCCTGAAAAGAACATCCCTTACATTTATTTTTAAAAAAGCAATACAAGAAAACTAATAATTTGAAAAGCTGGCAAAAAAAAAAAATAAGCCCTAAACCCAATCCCAAGCAAAAAATTCCAAACCCTTTCCTCAGTCAGTATTATGAGCCATGTGCAGTCAAATGAATAATAGGATAGTCTCATGGAGAAGATGCAGCTCTGACAGAAGCAAATGAATAAACGAAAAAACACTTAACAGGTTTCAGAGGAAAAAACAAACACAAAACAAAAATCCAACCAAAAAAAACAAAAGACAGAAGGAGAGTTCATGGATACCTATGATATACTCTTCAAAGTGCTACATTCTGAGAACTACAGTACTTCAATATATTATATAGTCTCTAATATACCAGAGATTATTCCCAGTACCAACTGGTAAGTGCACCATCTCCCAACATTGTCTTCCTCATTTCTGAGAACAAATGGAGCAAGAGGGTTTCCAGCACATAACTTACAGGAACTATCTTTCTGCTGCTACCAAAGTGGCAGCAGCAGACTGATCCCTATCACCTTGAGACAGAGAGTGCCACTGCTGCTGCAGTTTAAACCTACAAAGTGATACTGGGCAGCAGAATAAAATGGGACTACAGCCTGAGTTAGTCCCAACTCAATCCAAAAGCAGAAGACATTAACTCAGGTACAGCATCAAAAGTCTTAACCTGGGGGTCAACCCTGCATTGACAGAGGAATACCACTTTTGATTCCAGAGTATGCTTAAGCCAGAAGTGACCTGGGGCTCTATTTACCTTATCTTTCTACATTTTGTTCACTTCTTAGTGACAATCAATAGATATCTACTATATGTTTTATAAACGTCTTCCTCAAGGTTTAAAATCCCTCACAAAATCCTATTAATAATCATAACTCCTATTTGTACTATAAGTGATGCTCTTGAAACTTTTTATATAAAACTAGTCTGCCAACATCACTGTATTATGAGGCATAAAATTTAACAACCGTACCAAAAGGACCATCAAATCGCTAATCTTAAATGCTGCAGGCTTTTTTTTTCCCCTAAACAAATACATTTAAATAAGCTTTGTTTCTTATGAAAAGGGTGGAATGTCACTTTCAGGCGTTCTCTCTTCAAGCACTAAAACCTCTTTGGCTATATTGTGCCACTATGCATGGCATGTAGCAGAACTAGGTGGGGCAAGGCAGCACCAAAGTAAACAGACCATCAACTTTTTTTTTGCATTTATTTCAAAATCCCTTCTTGCCTCTGAGAGCAGCAGGTACAGCTACAATATGTTTCTTTTTTTAAACTGAAATCATAAATGCATAATGCCTACAAACACTACAAGATAGAAAATGGAAGGATAAAACATTCTTCCCCCTCCCCCCGATTAGATGAAGTTGAGGCTATGAAAAAGTAAATCAAAGAAATGGAGGTAACATTCCTTGGTATAGTAAAAAGTAACTGTTCCTGTATCTCTGCATACTGTATTACAAAAAAGCATGACACTCTCAGAACTGGAAATCAATATAAGCACAAAGAGGAATTCAGAAAATTCCTTACAACATGGCTGTCAGAAAGTAGCCTTCTATTCATGCTCTCTAATGGGTAACTCTAATAGCTATCTGCCCTGATTATTTGCTTAGGCTCACGCTTATCTAGACCAGAAGTCAGCAAGATTGTGTTTGTCTTTTTTTGTTACAGACTAAGTCAGCTAAAAGAAGCACTACAAAAGCTGGATAATGCAGTAAAGCCACAGGCTACCAATCTAGGTGACTGGCAACATTTATTCAAGACAGAAGCTTCCTTGCTACCAGTGGACCAGAATCATATCTCCAAGATTCCTGCCTCTCTCTTTCATGACGATGCACTTTCCAGCTCTACGGAATGTAATTCAGAGTCTTCCAATAAAGCTGACTTTGGCATCTGCACCATAAATTGCTGATTCCTGATCTAGACTCTAAATCTGTCATAGTTTCCAAGCACAGGATATATAGATCTTAGGAACGTACTTTGAACAGCTTTCAGAACATTCTTTCAAGTATGTATTCTTGGGTGTCGGGAAATCACAACAGTAAAACCAGCATGTTAGGGACTGTGCATCATGGTTACCAGAAGATTAGGGATGCACTAACCTTAAGACAAGGAATGGGAATAATATATTATTCAGTGAAAGGTTTTAAAGGAAGCCTCTAGAGAATGACAACTAAAATACATTTAACTGAGTGTATGCTATTAACAGTAAGATATTTTAGTTATTCATTCTCAAGAGAAAACATCAATACAAAATTCTGATCTACAAATTACTATCTATTCAGAAGCTGAGCACTTCACTTACTTTGTGAGGACAAGCTATCGTTCGTGGAGCATCATCTTCTTTAATTTTTCTTGGTTTCATTCTTAAAGATAAAAAAAATACAACAAAATATTAGTAGAAACACATTAGTAGACAGCTCTTCTCCCCTAAGTGCCTAAAGAATGAGCACATTTTATCCCTCAGTATTACATGTGTCAGTGGCATTCACTTTAACATTTTCAAAACCTTCAAAAAAATACTAACAGTATAATTTAGCATTTAGAATGCTCTGCTTTTCCAGAAGGACCTCTCAAATACAGAATGAGACATGTAATACTGTCTTCTTAATCCTGTGAATATGTGGAAATTGAGATTTTTTTCCCTGACATATGCTAATTGTAATTAGGAGGTTTTGTTTGAAAACTCCATTTTTGTTGTGCCAGTACCCATGTGGCCTATTTAGCTCCACTTCCTCTCCATCAGTGCAGCAGGACATGAAAGAATACAGGTTCAATCATTCTGCAGTATTTTCATCACACAAGACTTCTAAAGAAAACTCTACAGAAAGAGGGAAAGCAGAATCAGGCAAGTTGGGGAATCTACACAGACAAGGTAGACATCCATTTCAACCACAGAAATGGTAATTATTCTTACTTTAAGCTATTGTGGGCACAGATTCCACTCTTGGCAACTGACAAGCAATCACCAATTTACTCCTGGTCACTGACAGGGGTTTTCACCATTATTTTATGGGTGCCACTAACCTCTATTGCTGCATAAAGAGCCCAGCAAACTATGCTTGTATGTGTTAGATCTATTTTACAAATAGTAAGACACTCTGTACAAAACAATCTTAGAACAGTGTTACACAACCACCTGTCAAAGTCAGAACAGCCAGATGTGATTCTGGGGAAGTGCACGGCACTTTCAGCTGTCTTTATTTCTCAAACCTGTGGTACTGTCTTCAAAAATTAAAAAGAAAAGGTTTATCTCTGTCTAACTACAGCAGTAGGTGGGTGTAAGTAAATGGACCCCCATACAGCTGAGATTCCCTTAAGTAAGCAATGAGACTCTGCACATTCCCAAACCTTGCTGTGGAAGCAGAGCTAGTCTGTTCATGTGGGTTACTGAACTGCTTTTCCTGGCAATAGAGCACACAACAGTTCTGTGTGACAAGGTGGATATGCATCATCTCTGTAAATTAATCCACAGGTTTGGTGGTGTACCCTAGTCTCAAATAGAATGAGTAGCTTGAAATTAACAAAATAATTGGAATTATCAGAATCACTCTTCTTAACGTTAAGAAGGAAAAGTGTCTGTTGCTATCCATAACAGTTTTAATCAGCACGAGTTCTGTTTCTGGAAACTGATATAAAAGAACAAGATTGGGGCAAGAGATTTCCAAGCAATGCATATGTGTACTTTTTAACATCCCTTTTTATTAATTTATATAAGAATGGCTAAACAGCCAACTCTTAAAACACTCCAAAACTTCCCAAGAGCTGTAGGGAAAATAAATTAAAATGCCTCCATTCTGACCACAAAAACATTGTCTAACAGAGTCTAAACTTCTTTAGTACTGTCACCCTCCTATGGCTGAAATCTGCTTTCACCCGTTTCCTTCACATGGGACCACTGAGAGAAGAGGGTGAATTAAGGCAATGAAAAAACTCCCTCAGAAGACCTGAAGACCCAGGAAAATCATCTTACAACTGCCAGTGGAGTGATATGTGACGGACAAGTCTCCTACGGCTCTGCAGCTATCACTGGTCCCTCCTTTCAGTACTGCAGCCACAGCGCAGTTCAAGGGATCATCTACAGACTAAAGTACTTGACAGCCACTTCACAGGCAACACGAAACCCCAAGGATTTAGACGTTGCTTTTGTTCTTTTCCCTAAGTGGGCACTTGGGAAACTCTTGCTTGCCTCAGCATCTCCAGACTATATTTAGTAGGTACAGAGCTAATCTAAAGAACACTACAGTCTCCTGCAGGGTTACAAATACCTTTACAGATACTAACTTGCGAATGGGTGTAAGGTATTTGTGTTGACAAAGCTCCTCTTGTGCACCACAACCAGAAGCACAACTAAGATTTCATCAACTTAAGGGCAGAAACACTCTGAACACAGCAAACTACATCTGTTCCTGTACAGCAGTCTCCTCATTATCTTAATTTTCACTGTAACTATTTTTTTCAAGACTACAGACCAACTCAGTTGACCTTCTTGATTAGACTTAATTTATATAATCCAACTGGAATACAGAATGGTTGTGCTGTTTTTAGTTTACACAGTCTCTCTGAGTAAAGTATTAAAATACCTGACTCCTAACAAGTGATTTGGATTACCTGACTGACTGCACCCTCCAGTGAGGTTCCAGATTCAACAGTACTACAGCTACTGAGGCTGTAGGAAAACACACACACATAAAAGCTCTCTTTACAGTACCCCTACAGAAAGCTTTCAATTACCTTTAGCATGGGATTGTCCTTATTATGTCTCTGTGATTTTAAAAAACAGGAAAAGGGACAGAAATGAGCATCTGTAATTGTTAAAATAGTCACAGAAGAATGATTTGACAAGATGGGACATGAGAGAACAGAATGCCACGATTTAACTCCATTAGAGAACAAACATCCTCAGGAGACAAAGCTGGTGCCAAAAACCCCTCCTTCTAATTCAATCAACCTGTTAAATGTTGGCTGAGTCATCCCCCAAGCCACAAAAAAATGAAGCAAAAAAAAATTTCCTGGGTCTGAGATCTACATCCCTGACATGATCAGAATGAGTAAAACCACTACTGTTCCAAAGTCTTAACTGGCCATCTGTAAAGGGAGTGACTAGACTAAGAGAATTGCTAACAAGAGACGTGGCAAACAGCTTTAGTGGGCAGCACCTGCATTTTCACACTTTGTGTTAAATAAATCCTCTTCCTGACTCTTGTATCTTACCTGTGGCATTAAGTCAATCTCTGAGAAATAAATGCTGCAACAGTGTCACGTCTAACAGGCTGCTGAGGTAGAGTGAGAAGGAAAGTACCCCGGCCAGTGCAGTAAGGGACCTTGAGGAACCAATTGCAAGTGAACTGGATGGTCAGACATGAGACAGACTGCAGCATCAACATACACCTTGCATTTTTTGGTTCAGTGTCTGAGCAGGCACAGAACATGAATGTCCATCCAGGACTTTTAAATGTTCAGGCTTTGTTTCTAAATTAAGCAGTATCAGCGCAGGAGTATACTTGAACATTTGGACACAAATGACAAAAAAGTTCAGTTAAAAAAATGAGCAATTTCACATCTTCTCATTTTTCATGGAGGAACGGCAAGTTAAGCCGAAAATATGGAACAAGACTGTGCTTATGCACAGGGTTCCATAGATAACCAGGCTCATCAACAGAACAGCAGCAGACAATGCAAAAGAAGAGATGGCAAATGGTGTCCAGGTTGTATCTCAGTGCCACAGGCAGAAGGAAGCTGCTGGGCCCTTTGTACACCTGGATTAAAGGCATGAGGGTACGAACACCACAGGCACAGCCACAGTAGATCATTATGTCAAAAAATGTCATCTCACTCACAAAGCTGCAGAAGCCATATGGACAATCCCTCAAAGAAGAATTTAAAGACTTACATATTCAATGTATTAGAAAAAAAGATTTTGGTCTTACTTTAAAATTAACTTTCTGCAAAAGGAGATCAGACTAGAATCTGTGCTGTTGATCTTAATTACACTGGTGCAGGTAGCTCTTGCTGGTGGTGGTTAGACTTTTGGCTCCCACCCAGTAGAGCATCTCTACCAGCTCCATCCAAGTTTTCTTAGCCTGAAACATTAATCAAAAACAGAACTCTAACAAATATCACTATTTAACACAACTACAGACACACACATTAATACTGGGGTGGAACTTCAGAAACAGTTGCCCTTGCAGAAAGTAAATTTACACGGCAAGACCAAAACTTTCACTTCTGCAGTGAGTTTACATGCATTGCACCTAGCAGAGGCAACTGCAAATCAATGAACTGTGAGGAAAATCAGAAAGGCTACCTTTTGCATCAAGTCACTGGGACACTGCAATTAAAGGCTAGGTCTTAACTTGCACTGGAGGAGTGGAGGGAGGGAATGGGTAACAGCAGAGGAAGCAGGAATGTGTGCAACCCAATAGCTTTACAGAATGAGCTGCATAAAAGCATGTCCCTTATCCATGCATAAGGAAGAGTGAGTGAAATCACAGGTATTAAACCACTCAGTTTCTCAAAATAAAGAAAGCAATATTGTCCCTGTGTGGTATCTGAAAGCTAAATCTAACTACCACCTTCCATCTACACAGCTGAACTGAAAGTACTTAACTCTAAGAGAACCTTAATCCCCACCCCAAATCCCTATCCAACTCCATAACCTACAGAATTGTCAATTGATGCAATTTTAAAAGTCATTCATAGAAAAGGTGTTAAAGCTGCAAAGAAAGGAAATATAATTCAAATAACAGTACAGAATTTCTCCCTTACTCCATTATCTCCCTTTTTTGTCACTGCTAAAGAGTTCTGTGTTCTCAGCTCTTTTCTGCTCTCTCTGTACACAGAGCTAACCTTAATAGCTTTACTCTCTCAAGCAACTCCTTTAACACGTCCTAGAGGTCACTGATGACCAGCAATGATATTCACCTGTGCTAATGGCCACTCCCCCTCTGTCCCCCCAGAAACAGCCTGAGGTGGAGGAAATCATTCTCAACAGTGTCACTGGTACTGCTGGTGTGTTCCCCTCATTCTGCCATTCCCCTTGCACTGCCCTGCTGAGCAGAACCAACTTGAGTGTCACAGCCCTGTGCTACTGCAAGAGTTTATTTGTGCTGAACAACTCCTGGAACTGGCTAGACTGGCTTTTGGATAAACAAGATGAAAGGGGAGTGGCACATGGTGTCCTAGGAATCTATCTACACACAACCCAAGAACAGCCAGCATCTTACCTGCTTCAGCCACAGTTAGGAAGAAAACTTCCATAAGAAGTTCTTTCACTCCACAGTTCTGGCAAAAATTATTACTAGGTTTGTTGCAGTTATGAGGAATCTCACATGTGTAAACAGGGACAGTGACCCGTGCAGTGTGGCACAGAGCAGATCTCCCCTCCCCTAGAAGAATACTGGGTAAAGCAATTGTCACTTTACTGCCCTTTAAGCTTCTCTGTAACAAGAACAAAACCAACACAAAAGTATACACCTTATAAAGAAGCCTAAGTCATAAATCTGGATGACCAGAAGGCTTTGTCACTTCTCAGGGTGTCCAATTTCAAACTCTAATGCAGTTTCCTCCCCTTTGTTTTCCATAGGTTTGGAAAGTGGATAGAAAGGAAGGCCAGTCCTCACAATGGCTCTTCCTTCAGAAAACATACCAAGATGAGCAGAAAATAAAACCACAAATAATAAAGTTTTTACCACCAGGACGCATTACTGTGCCAATTTCCCAGTTACAGGATATTCCTTCTTATTTCTTTGTTCTACTGATGTCTGTGTTCTGCTGTCTTCAGCCAGTTCAGTCATGCATTTGGAGGACAAGAGGAAGGGAGGGAGGAGGCAAGCAGGGATATCCTTTTTAGTGGCTTGCTTTGAGGGAATTTGCCATATGCACATTCTAGAAATATCCCTGCTACGTTCCTAAGTTTTCACTACCAAGCAGATATGATTTCTTCACAGCTAACTACTGAGCTGTCATCAATTTAGATTCGGATGAAGCATTTTATCCCACTTGAAGGGATTTCCAGTTTCCCAGTTAAAGGTAAAAAAGAAAACATGGTAATTTATTAGGTTTTGTCCTTCTGAGCAGATCAATCACAATCAACATTTCACATTATGATATGATTGCCCAAGAGAATTCTACCTTTTTCTTTTTATTGCATTTTTAAAGCATAGAAGAGAAAATTCAAGACTCTAAAACAGAATAAATTAATTTGTAAAAAGTGATAAACTGCCAGCCAGCATCTTACCTATGGTCATTGGTCTACGCATTACTGAATATGTTGATGTTCTGACACAGCCTTTTTATTCACAATGTTTTCAATGGAATCACAGAATGCATAAAAGCTTTTCCAGGAAAAACTGTCAGAGTACCAGTTAAAGGATTCAGATTCCTGCCACATGACATATGCTCTAAACCAGGCAGTGAAAGACAACTGTATCACAAGAGACACAGCAACCACGCACCCTGTGAGAGCCAACGAGCTCTGAGCACTGGTGGCCACTGCAGATGCTCAATTACTACAGTTCTGCATTATCTTTTAAAAGGCTGCAGAGCTACAAACAACTTCAAACATCAGGTTTGTCCCTGCACTACCTTTCACTAAATCATGATCAGAATGCCAGAACCGTGCTCAAAATCTACCACTACTAGAATTCAAGCTTTGTTTAAGCTTAACCTCAGAACTTTGTTACTAATAATCAATGCTATTATTTCAAATCAATTTATCCTTAATCAAAAAAAGCTGCATTTGTTATATACAGTGGATCTAACCCAGTTCAGGTGAGGTAATTTCTACAGATGTATGGTGAGATTCCTTCCTACTCAAATGAAAACCAAAAAGCAACCCTAGATAACTTTCTCTCAACTACACACAATGCACTTATAGCATACAATTCTACTAGCCAGTTCACACTTCCTTATATGTGGACTATCACAATTCCTTTTTCAAGTAATCTAAATATAAATTTCTAATTCAAAACCTTACAGCATGTGAAGCTACTTAAGTTTAGAAGCAATTTTCAACTTCACATGCTGCTAAAAGTTTTCAGAATACAGCTACTGAGAATTTTGAACTTCTGAACAGTAAAGCAATGAGCAATGTTTGACAATTTCAGGGAACTTTATACTAAACAAACACATTCTTTTAGCATGAAAAACTCCTTGAACCTCCCAAGCCAATTCCAGCCATGTAACCCCAGTTTTTCCTTCCAGCTTGCCATGCAATGTTCCTAGCGATACTGCACACAGCAAGGTCAACAAGACAACTGAACAGCAGTCTGCAGATATCAGGACTTGAATCCATCTCATTAGTTAAGGAGTCCCTTCAACACACTTTTTTGAAGGACAAGACCTTAACAAGTATTCAAATTCCAACACACCCATACTCTTCAGTTTCAGAATAAACAAACACAGTAATTTAAGACATAACATACAACTGTAAGGCAAGAGTAAAAGTTTGACGTCATCGATTCTGACTAAGAAATCAAATAACCTTTCTTAGAAAATGCATTAAATTCTCATGATCTACAATTAAACTATGAGAACAATTTCTCCCAGGTTTTGAGCAACTTGGGGATATTACTAAAGGTGATATCTATGCAAGATGCTTCCTCTACCATCATGCATTTATCTTCTGACTGAAAGAGATTACATTTATCTGTTGTGAGAAAAGAGGCTGCTCACATAAAACTGAATCTTTCCACTACCTGCTACAAATACCAAATCTGGAACTTCTTAGAACATTCTGCTATAAATATGGAAAAGTAATAATTTCAAAATACTGCCAGCAGACACTCTTTTCTCAATAGAAACCTAACTAAAACATTTTACAATTTTCAGAAATATGCAGACACATCCAATAGAAGCAGCCTGGTCATTTCAAGAAGCCCAAATCCTGACAATCATTTCAAATATTCAACTAAATCTGAAAGAAAAAAACATTCAGTATTTGCATGGAGAATACCCTGTGAGAAACTATTTCCCCTTCCTAACAAAACACAGCAATTCAGTACTTCAGAATCTAATAGAACCAGAGGTTTTAGCATGTTTTAAAGTAATGCAGAACATGCTAAACACACAATGAGTAGAAATATGTAAGTAACAGTTTAGAACTGGAACACTATGTAAACTCTAGAGTATCACTTAAACATTTGCTTTCAAAAAAATTGTATGAACTCCTCAGCAGGTCCCAGAGAAAATTACAGTAACTTTGATAAATGACAGTAAAACAAAAGAGTATTAATAGCTAGAACCACCCATCACTTCAGATAGAATCCTGTTTTCAGCTGTTTGTGATGTGCTTTTATACATTTCCAGATCAGACAGCCTGAAGCAAGCCCTGCCAGAACTGTTTTACTAGGAGCCTATAAAATCCATAGTTCAATGGCTTTAGTGAAAATAATTGTGGGATGAGGCCATGCTGCTATTCCTCTAGCACAAACACACTACAGAGTAACTGGACCAAACTTGTAAAAAGCAGCAACATCAAAAAGGTGAAACAGGAGTAAATGCACACACTGAACACCAAGATCCAGCTAACCAAGAAACCAGACCACAACTTGTATCAATAGTCCTGCCACCTAGCAAGTACCTGGAAAAAGGTACACTCTCTCTCTACTAGGTAGTAAGGATAACAATAGCTTACTGTCCACCTGCTCTGAGTGTGAGAACTGTGCACCTGAGCTCGCAAGAACAGCCAGCTGCTAAAAAAATGAAAATGAACGTGGCTTTCCACGTTTTGCTTTCAGCTTGGGAAAATCTGGCAGCAGAGCCAGAGGCAGCCAGCAGCCGTGCTCAGACACCTGGAGACACAGCAGTCAGCCACGCTGCCCCTGCGCGGAGCAGAGGGGACCGGCCAGCGCAGCAGAGCCAGCCCCAGGGTGGCACCTCCGCGGCTCCTCCGCTGGCCCCGCCGTTGCCCTCTGGTGGCCACGGGCTGCCCCGAGCACCCGGCACCAGCGCCGGGCCCAGCGGACACCCCCACTGCTGCAAGTCACTCCAGCACCGTTTGGGAAGTCACCTTGTCACTCAGGTCGGCCTACTGAAACATCAACGAGCGACAATTCTGACTCACCGGAGAAAAACCAAGCAGTACAGCTGCCAACTGTGAAACTGCGATTATCAGTGGCACCTGAACGTGCAGGACACGATTTAAGACCTTGAGCTTAAGAAGCAGGTGAAAAAGAACGGGAGGTGGTGCTGCCAACTAAACCTGGTAGCTGCCTTGCTATTTGGCACTAAACAACCCGATTGGATCCTTCAGTTCTCAGGAATTTAAGGCTACTCACATGAAAGAAATATTCTGACATGTAAAATCACAGAGCTGTTGGGCTTGGAAAGGACCTCTAGAGACCATCTAGTCCAATCCCAAGGCCATCCCTAGGGCGATGAGTGATGCAGTCTATCAACGTATTCAGGTCCCGTATTACCTAATGGAACTAAAGACTGGAAGACACTAAAGAATTCTCTACTGAATATAAAATCCTGTTATTTTAGTTCAGAACAAAGTAGCTGATGCTGTGTTAAGTCCCTTGTTTTATAAGATAATTAAATGGAATAATAAGCCATACTAAATATACTATTTTGCCTAACAGTTTCATAATTAAACCAGTGAAAAGAACACAATTTTAAATGTTAAAGTTCCTTTCTTTCTACTTACCTAGCAAATTCAGCCAGTTGCTTGGGGTCTGAGAGGTCAATGCCAGGTATCCCACCAGGAGGAAGTTTCTTCCCTGTCATGTACTCTGAGTAATCTGGAGGAGAATTCTCTCCAATGATCTGCTCTTCCACCACTGTTTCATGGTCAATATCCTTTTTGTCATCTGAAATACACAAAATACTGAATTCAATACATACTAAAGATCAAAACAGCATACAATTTATTAGGCTACATCTCACTATAAATTCACTATTGCTGCACATTTAAAATAATACACTGCATTTCCGGATTTCCACACTAATTATGAAGAGCAAAAAGACACCGATACAGTTACAGCCTGAAGAACACAGAAAGAATACAGTGAGTGAGGAAAAAAAAGCAGAAATTGCATATCTACTTTAAACACAAACAAATACAGAAATTAGTAGAACAATCCTATGAATGTTGGCTGCCCTTGAAAGATAATGTACTTTTTCTGAAACAATGCCTAAATATTTAATTCCCTTAACCTCTTCAGGACTAATCTTCACTATACCCACGCTGATACTCAGCAGCAGTCCCTAACTTGCAAGCCTATCAGAAGAGCAGCAGACACTTACCCTAAGATGTCAGGACTTTACTTCAGAGTCTTCAGACTTCCCTGACCTCCAACAGAAGTGTGATAGAGACAAGAAATTTAAAAATAACTGCTGATTGGCTTCAGCACCCGCCTGTAAAATTAAGTTTTTCTAATGCTTGCAGACAGATCTCAAAGAAAGCAAACAACTCAATTGTGTGTTTGTCTCCCAAGGGGGCTTTTCCCTTCACTGTCAAAGGCCAGACTAAGCTCTTTCCCACTCCACTATGAAAACGGCAGACTGCAATTATTCAAAGCTTTGATCTGCAAGGCAGTTAAGATACTGCTGTTTTCTCTGCTCTAGAGCTCCTCCTAGGAACTCGTGCTCAAGGACTGCAGTGAAATCAGGTGGAAGACCTGCTGTTGCTGTCTACTCACATTCATACCTTAGAAAACATTGCACCGTGCATTCTATCTCCTCTTGCTATTTTATAACAGAAACTGAGAGACACAAAAATGAGAACAGAAACCACGCATCTCTGTTCCTCACTGCAGTGTTCACAGCAGCAGAAAGGCAGACACAGCACCTACCCTGTTTTCCACTCCCAAATACACCTGGGACAACAGATGTATACATGGCTGTAACTACTCAGCTCAATGTAATAGAACTTGACAGTACTTCTACTATGTTTATGGGGAGTAGATTCTAGAAATTGTTTTATACACAAGAGGCTCTACAAAAATATCAGGAAGTTTTATTTTACAGATATTGTTTGGGCAGTGGAAACACAAGGTAGCAAGACAGAAATAGTATAGGAAAACATAAGGCAGAAAACAAATGAGAAAATGTTTTGGGATTTTTCCCATAAACAGAAACACAGGAAATAACATTAGTCATTATTCAGTAATTTAGGCTAGGAAAGAGAGAACAAGACAAGCAAATAAAAGAAATATACCACACAGAAATTTCTATTCAATTTGTAATGCCTGCTTTTAATGTTTGCCACTGAGCTATTTCTAGAAATGTTACTGCTAGTTTGAGGTTTAATCTGATCTACCAGATCAAATAGCAGTCCATGTATATTCCATGGTGAAAGAGGAAAACAGACTCCAATGCTGCAAAGACAGAAGTGTAAATAAGAAAATACTATCTGCAGCATAAACTCAAAAGAAACGACAAAACTATTGACCTTTTTAGTTGTCCACTCACCACCACACTACCTTCCAGTGTTTTAAAAAAGCAACTGATTGACCTTAATCGAGGATTATACATTAAGTTTTACAGCAGTTGAAGGAGCTACAAATTCAAGTCAGTAAGCCTCTAGTTTGGCAACAATTTGTTCTTTCTAACAGAACCTTGAAAAAAAGATTATGTAGCAATGCCTGCATGGGGAGAAAAGACTCAGAACTCACAATAGCACAGAATTTTTTCAAAGCTAAAGGTGACACCTTCTCTGTGCTGTAGACTAGAATGAGATCAGCTGCCCTCAACGTGGCCATTTCAACAGCTCCCCAGAACATGCAGTTTGACTCTTTGATGACATTCATAACACAGACAAGTTTTCATTTCCTGCCTCACATCCGATCTGTGAGTCAACTGGGAAATTCTGTGTATGTTCTTAAATATCTTCTTTCCTTCCCTAGCGTCAAGGTTTGCTATTCCACAGTGCTTTCTTGCTATTTGAGGACCAAACTGAAAGCCAGCCTTCAGTGGCTTTTCTTTCCAAAAGCCTGCCAACAGAAGTCAATTCCACAGCTATTTAATTCCACAGACTACTGGAGCAAAACACAAAAAACTATAAACATATTGCTTGGATAGAGTAAAACATAAGAGAAATGATTGGTTAGTATATTAACAGCTATATGAAAATAAAAAACCACCACATTTTCCTATAACAAAAACCTGTACCTCTACAGCAGCACACACCTCCACTTCTAAAAACAAATTTAAACCAAAACAATCAAATACAAAACAGTTACCTTGAAGTGTTATGCTAGGCTAATATTTCTGGAAAAGTAGCAGCAGACTTCAGTAGCTCATTAGTATCATGACCATCCTGTGACATCATCAGGTCATTAGGAAAACAAAACAAGAACACACAAAAGAAACCCCTCCACTCTTTTGGAGGAAGTTCGGGAATGGAAAAACTTTGCCAATGTCCTCTATGCATAAAATTAGTTTATTTGTGATGGCCTACCAATCCGGACTAGGCAGCTCAAAGTCTGGAGGGTAAAGTTCAAGCAAACTTTCACTCAGGCTGAACTGATCATCCTCACTGCAAACTGGGCAAGTTAACTGTTTGTTGTTTTTTGCCTTCAAGTGAATTCTGATGCCCACCACAGGCAAATTACTTCCCCCTTTTCCTCTCATGAAGCATCAGAGAATCAAATATACTGCATCCAAAGCAAAGTAGAACACAGACACAACCCTGAAATGACAGTGACACCTCTGAGTGCCACCCATGCAAGTTAAATACAGAGACAGAACCACGGAGTCAGTCAGGAAAAGGAAATTAACTACTATATATACACTATCTGATCTACTTTGTTTTGTCCCTTACTCAAATATAAGGCATTCAGCTGAAGCACTATTCTTATAGATGCAGCGCAGCTTTCTGTAATGAGCCTGGAACACAATTTTAATGGCCTCCCCCACATCCTTCTATGCCAACTTACTAGATACTTAGTCTAAACTGGGTTGTTCTATGCACCTTTTTAGGACATACCCTAACACATCTTCATGTTCAGTGTCCTGCTCGTCTCTCACTGCCCCCCAAGCATGGGCAATACACATATTGAACGGGATCCACTTAGGCCCTTCAAAGCAAGTATGTCAAACATTTTTCTAAGATCAGCAAAAGCTCAGTGTTTAGCCAGTTGTGTCTTTTGACTACTGGTTAAACAACCTGAAGTTTTAAGAGAACCAAGCCCAAATATTGAATGAAGTAGGAAGAAGCAAGATTACTGGAATAAAGCTAATAACTCCATGCAACAAACCAGTAACAAAACATGGTAGAATCTGCTTCCCGAGACTTTACTGATCATATCTTGCTCCTATTACCACACTTTCTCCATCTCTTATAGCCTTTCTGTTACACAGAAAAATCCACCCACCTTGGAATCCTATTATTTTGTGCATTTCTTGAGTAGCAGCTGACAACTCTGGAACTCCTCAGCTTACTAAAATTACCCTCTTAACTCTCAACCCAAGAAGCTCTATCATTATTTTTTCCTCAGTTATTCTTGACTTTATCATATTCCACTTCTAAATCGCCAAGTCTCCGAGCCATCCTCCTCCTCTGTTACTGAGCAGGGGGAATGCATTGTTGTTCAATCAGTTTCCACCTGAGAACGGGGTGCAAAAGGCAACTCGGGAGATACACCTGCTAGCAAAGCAATTACAGCTGATCCTACAGCTTGCTCCTCAAGGCACCAAATTAAAAGACATTCTACTTCGTCACTAAAAGGATGAACAACATTTAGGCTTAAAATATGATCACATGGTTAAACACATTTGCTTTTAGGAACAGCGGAAAAGCAATTACAGGATAAAGGATGTATTTGGCAGCTGTGCAGTACCAAGGCACTGCGGTAACAGCTTGGTTATTGCTACCACATTGCAATCTCCTTAGGCAAATTAGTTCATTGGTCATGTTTGGAAGCAAAGAACTGTAATTAGCTTGTTAAATAATACAGTTATTTAGCAGAAACTTCTGAATGTTAAAATTCCATTTTGCACCGTATGTCATTTTTTAACCTAAACGGCTGCTAGGTTACTTTCCCTCTGACGTGCCTTGCACGCAGATGGAAAACAGGTTCCTCTTTCCCTGTGTCACCCATCTCTTATTTCACACCACTGAGACATGAACTGACAAAACCAGTGCATATATCAATAGTCATCATCTGACTTCAGCATTTATGAGGCTGTGCCGAAGCACTGTGACCTTCTGAGTGGTCAGCACAGGAGTGACTCGAGCGCCCCAGGGAAGGATCCAACATCAAGTTGGAGGACTGTAGTCTGCAGGTGGGCTAAGAAGCAAATTAACTGAATTATTTTAGATGGTGAACCACATTCATGTATTTCACACTCAAAACTGAAAAGAGTTTTAAAACAAACACAGAGAACAGTCTACCTTATAACTAAAAAAAAAATGTCAGGGCAGATTCAATACTTACAGCAGAAGCCTGTACCATTGTCTTAATCAGAGTCAGAAATAGATTGCCATCTTATTATTTTAAACCACAGAATCACTTTCTGCCTCCATTTAACAAACTTTATAAGAAGTTCATTACCTATCTGTCATTGCAAAGCATGTCAGCCACCCTTGATACAGGCCCACAACTGAACTAAGTGACTCATCTATCATTTATACTACATAAGACAACTGGTCAGACAGCAGATGGTTGTTTTTCTCACCCTGCAATCTGATGAAATAAAATGAAAACCTTTCTAATTTTTGAGACATTGAAAGTTTTAGAGATTTTGAAGAACCTTCTAGAAACCCAACTCCCCAAACTTCCAGATAAGGGTCCAGAGCACAGGCTTCCTGTATTATTGTAAATAACTTCCAAACCATACACTTAACTTCTGTATCTTTGTCCTTCCCATCTAGGAATGGGACACTTGAGCAGTTTAACATCTGTGGGCAATGTTTGGTCATGCTACTTCAGCCCTTAGCTTGCAGACTATGCTAGCAATAATAGTTTAAACCAACACCTATTTCAGGTTTGAAAGCCTGACAGAGTCATTACCTAGAAGGAAATGCAGTTCACTAATCCATTTTTTCACCTTCAAACTGCTTCACCTTCCAATTGCTTGAAATTTCCAGCATTTGGTGCAGCCAGCATTTAAGCACCACCTTCCCAAATGTTCCTGCACGCAAGAATCAGTTTTGCAAGCACCATCTGACAAAGTGATTTCTCACGATCCTTCCCCTCCCCCTTCACTATTGTGCACCCAACCTGGAAAAACTCACTAAAGAAAATTATTCAAGCTGAATGCTGCAAAGATACAAATAAATTCCATTTGAGAAGAACATTTTTTCTAGTACAAAATAGGGTGTCTTACTTGGAGAGCCCCATTAACTATTTGTAATTTTCTGATACATATATTTGATTTAAAGTAAACACACTACAGGAACATGATTGAACTCTCTACCATATACACTCTTCAACCCCTTCAGAAATACACCTTCATTCACTTCTTACTTTCATGAACACATGAAGAAACACAAATAACTGTATTCTGAAAAACTGAAAAGCTGATCTGAACTACAGCAAGGCACTCCTGCTTCAAATGAAACTTTTTAATCACAGGTCACAAGTTTGATAATCACCATAGATACCAAGGTGATAAGAGAAGTCTAAATTGTTGCCAACAACAGTACTGCAATTTCTAAGTAACCACATAACAAGACCAGGATCAAGTAGTCCCCTTTAGTCATATTCCTATATATTTCACAGATTATTTCTACACATTTCAAGAGGAGCTACAAGACATGTTATACTCGTTTATGGAAAAAGTTTTACGATTGGTTAAATTTGGTACCACCCCTGTACAATCCAATACAGTAGCACCAGCAAACAGTAACAAAGAATTAATTCACATTGTCTTCCCACACTGTGGTGAGCAAAGCATCCTTTTTCCCAATTCAAAATCCCATGCACAGCAATATAGGGGTCATTGTTTTATCTTGATGCACGGCCTTATTTATCACTTGTCTTCTGATTAACTTTTCACTTAGCTTTTAAAACAGTCAGCTCAATCAGTGTGCTAGCAAATCTTTAATTATGTCAAAATTTCTTCAAAATAAAGTAGTTTGATTATTTAGGGAAACTTTAGAACTATCCTTTTGCAAGCCAGTGAATCTGGGTTTTCTTGGCATTGATTTAGTTTGGGGTTTTTTGGGGGGTACTCAGGTTGGGGTTTTTTGAGTTTGAGTGTATATCCCTTTGCCTCAAGTTTTGTTTCTTTTTCAGTTTCTCTGCTAACAATTCAGCCTCTGAATATTCAGGAAAAAAAGAAGGCAAAATAGAAAAAAAAGAAAAAAAATTCCCAGCATTTGATCACATCAGACTCCTTCTGTAACATTCAATAAGCTGCATATGAGGAATAAGAGCCTGTCCAATATTCTCAGTAAAACTTCACAACACTCTCAAAAGAGCAGGATGTTACCAAGGCTGTTTGAAGCTGGGGAATGGTGCCTGCATGCACAAAGAGAGGGGAGGTCCAACTTTTTCCCTATATATTTTATTTTGCTTTTGGAAGGGCTCGTTTTGGCAAGTCATTCTTCATTCTTCTGCACCATGGATATAATTGAGTTAAATGCAGCAATGCAATTCATTATGTTCAGTAAATTATAAGTGGGTATCATTCCTACTGAGCTTGCATGATCATGCTCCTAAACAAGAAAACCACCAAAATCAATAAGGCTACCCCTGATACAAAAGCTGTGTATGCGGGAAGAGAAGCAAATTTATTGATTATACACATGCTCCACTTTGGCCAAGTAATAATCAGCATGCAGTCCTAAGGAAGCATCCTATCAGGCACTGAATTTCCAAGTGCAAATGCATGCTAGAAATTGTCAATTGATCTCAGCGAGGTCCTGTATCCTGCCAGCTCATGAGTCATACAGCCACTTGCATTCAGCTACCTCCAGCAGCTTCTACAAGCCAGAAGACTGTATTAGTTTCTATTATCTTTTATCTTTCTCAGATGGTCAGTTGTACAAAAACTACTAGCAAGGGAATTTACTCCGTTTCATACAGTGATACAGAAGCACACAGAACATCATCCTAGTAAACAGTATTTGAGAAACTCTTCATCAAGTAGTAAAGAACTTCGATCAAACTCAATGGGCTGTCAACTGACACGCCAACAGTGTCAGATACTCTGTGAAACTTGCTGAAGTAGCCACCTGTATTTAAGAAGAGAGTAAAAATCCATACCACTGTGCTCTCCATCTTTTCAGGCAGAACTCAGCCGTCCAATACACCTTCCCTTCTACACTGCCCTTTCTAACAACTTCTGGCCATCTGCAAACATTTTTGACTACATCAAAAGCTTCAAGAGTATCTCTATCTCACTAAACTCCTTCCAAAAATTTCGAAAGGGCACAAAAATTATGATACGCAAGACAGATTACTAACTTACTATTCAAAAAGCACTCACCAATTTAAACATTACATGAACTGTATTATTTGGCCTCTTTTTTTCACATTTACATAACTTATGGACAGAACTCTGATTACAGAGCATTGCTGCCAGCAATACATTTTTGTAAAAATTAAAAAAAAAAAATAAAGTGGGTAGGGCAGGTGCACGTCAGCTTTACTAAGTCCCACAGATATCAAACACCTTAACAAGATTTTATTGCCTTTAAAAGACACTCCCACACACACATACAAAAAAAAAAAAATCCTCAAAAAAACCATAGAATCTCCCACGACAAGGTCTCCCTGTGCCTACTTAAAAAGCTTATTTAAAGCTTCAGACCTAGTCGAGAAAAACCTCGCCGGTTTCCGAGCGCCAGCCAGGAATTGCCCCTTTCCTCCTCGCGGTTCCCAGGGACGGAGGTCAGCTCGGGAGCCGCCCCTCCGGCTGTCAC
>VXBQ01012028.1:9598-23734 GCA_013400175.1 Phainopepla nitens
TTAGCTTGGTGCTTGCAAAAAGTTTAATTCAGGGTGCAGGATCCAATGAAGTCCTTGAGACTCTAAGAAAACTGTATTAGAGAAACAATCATGAGTACTAATAATCATGAAGAATTTAATATGTAACCTCTCCAATGTGCTAAGTAAGACAACAGAAAGCTTGATGAAAAATGTGAAGGAGTTACTCAAAGCTGTGCAGATCAGATGCCTGCACTTCATAGTGTTATTCATTCAGAGGAGAAGTGGGTACATCAACCTGGACCTGGCCTTGGGTAGCTGTGCTCGACCTGTGGGACCAAGTGTGCTAACTGTATCTAAATCTTACATCTTCATATATAATTCTGTCCATATGGCAAATTATAGGCTATCCCTCTCCCTCTTATGTCTCACAAAATGTTCTGACAAGTCTTTCTGATGGCTTTTTAAAGCTAATATGATCATATATGTGTAAACCAATTTAAATAATAAACCTGAACCGGGGGAAAAAATTGTCTGTAAATTTGAACTTGACAAGAAGTTGACTTTTGAAACTGCTGCACTAAGCTTTTTAAGATACTCTGAAAAGTACATTTCTTGAAGTTTGCAAGCACCAAAAGAACACTTACAGTTCAACAGTGCATTTTAAATATTTTAGAACACCTAGGAAAGTATGCTTTTGGCATATGGAAATGATCACATTCTGCCTCCTGGAAAGACTAGTACCAGCTTGATAATTTCAAGTATCCTAGAAAGAGATGTGTGAAAAAAGAGTATGGCAGGAATTTAGTTATTTATGCTTAGCCAGACAGCAACATCCTGCATACCAAAACTGCAGAGTATGAACTTTGAGTTTGCCCACATGCATGGTGTTCCTCAGTGCTGGTTCGCTGCTTTTTATACATTTCCTCCCTATGCTGGCAGCTGTGGATATGTGCCTTTTGCCCATAACGCTGACCAGGACTTCAGTCACTGCCCCAGAACTGTGACAGAATGCAAGGAATCATTTTGGAAGTGTTCTAGTCGCATGGAGAGGTTTCTCCACACAGAGAGGAACTTCCTCTTCGACGTGTCTTTAGCAGTTGAAACATCTCAGGTATTTGTAGATTGCTTTAATATGACATTTTTCTAAGGAAATTTGTTCTCATAATTGCATTCTGTTTTTGGAGAAATGCTATACTAACTTTCTCTTGCCACTTGAGTAAAATCACTATTTTAAAGAAAATATATTTTTGCATCTGATATATTTTAAAATGTATTTTTATGCTTACAGGATTTACCTTGGAATTTAAAGCATTGCCAAAGTGAATATATTTAATATGCTTTGCACTAGGTTTCTGCTACCCTCTTTGATATTTTGACTTCTTTGTCCATTTTGGTAAATAGAGCCCTAAAAACAGTGATTGTGTCTGGTTCCTCCTTTAGCTCCCTCAAGAATTAAATGCCAAGTTTGTTTTTTTTTTTAACTCTTCTTCCACTTTCTCAGTGAAGTTGTGGATCCTTTTCCATGAAAGAAGAAATAATTTCTGAGCTTTCTTCAGGTTCTTTGCAGCACAGATCCTGCTTTTCTAAACTTATAGATCCTGCAGGTTTAAAAGTATGTTATAAGACACATTTTCTCCTTGTGGAATTAGCAACTTACTAAAAGCACTGTTGCTGCTCAGAACAAAATTAATACAATAGCTTGATGGTAAGAAAACTTAATCCTGTCAAATTTAGCTTCATGAATAATTCACAAGTTACAATTTCATGTTTATCCCATTATTAGAGATAGAAAGTGTGTGCATGCCACCCATGCTTTTTAATAACAATTTTCTAGTACTTGTAAAAAAAAACCTCATGCTGTTACCTCTTCAATTTTTGTTTGTTCTTATTTGAATTTTGATACTGAATGTAAAACTGTTGTAGACATTCATATTACAAATTATTTTCTTCCAGAATATCTCAGCTGAGTGTTTATTAAAATGTATGAAAAATGTTACAAACACAAGAAAAATAATATTTTTATAATCTCATTGTCTGTGTATCTTTTAGAAGTAGAACAGGAGTTTCAGAATGTTCAAAACTCAGGTTTAAGTTAGTGGAAATTACATTAGAAATGTCAAGGCAAGATGCTGCAGATAATAAATAAATATACTTAATATGTGTTGTGTCTTATATGTTGTGTCTTAAATATACTCAAAACAGAATGAGAACAACTTAGTCCTACTGTATACTGATTTTTTCATGCCCTAACCATTAAAACTGCAATACCTAGAATATGGTCAGGATAATGTCAAAATTCTCTTAAGTTGTGAAGGACGCTCATACTTTTTTCCTATCTCCTTATACAAATGCCTTATGGTAGTAGTTCTAGTGCACTATGAAAAAATGTTGGAAAACTATTTCAATTAAAACCCAAAATGGGAAGAAGCCAAAACCAGTAGTAAACACAATAGTCACCACTGAATAATGGATAATGGCAAAATGCAAATTTGAAGGAAACAACGTAATAGCAATATTTAATTGACACGGCCCTCCAGAGCCCGGCTAGCTCTAGGACGATCACCCACACACATTCTGGATGGACTGTATCGAGTGTGGGGAACTGCCACGGCGGTGGCAGAACCTTAGAGCCAATGCTCTACAGAGAGCCTCACCATCAGGGGAGGAATAAAGAGGAGACAGGTGGCTATTGCNAGAGGGAGGAGTCAGGGAGGATTGACAAGGATCTGGGAGGAGAATCAGGGCATGGACAGGGAAGGTTCGGGAACAAGGGAGAGGAGATACTTCAATGGATAGGTGTTTGGGGGAGGTTACAACTGGGGAAAACCATTTGGGGGTAGGAACAGGGGGAAACACATAGGAATAAATCATATTATTGCAAATAATAAAATTATGGGCTGCAACATTTAATCTTAAATCAGATGGGTTAATAAGGCAATTGTGGGGAGAAAACGAAACCATACCTGTTCATTCGCTTTTTTCGTGCATATTATCAGATGTGTTTATTAATTATGACTTCTTTAAATGGTCTCCCCTCAAGAATTTTTTCTAAAACTTTATTTTCTAATAACTTGTCTTTTTTTATACATCCAAATCTCCTGTTACTGGTTGTTTTCAGATGTCCATATTGAACAATACACAGCACTATTGTGTTTCTAGGTATGTAATTCTAGCACAACTGCAGTGTGGCTAGTTTGTTAAATGGAAAAGTAAAAAGAAGAGTTCTAGTTAAGTAGAGATATTTGCCCTATAGCTTTGCAATATTATAAACTGGTAGAGGTCTTTAGTTTTAAACAGGTGTCAACTATATTGCTTTCATCACTGAATAATATTTTGTGAACTCTGAATGATAAGTCACAAAACTCATGATAAACCAGACTAGAACTAGGGACAAAATATAACAATTTGAAAGGCTTCAGCTACTGGGTTTGAGTTCACAATCTGAGAAAATGTTGAAAATATTACTATATGAGAGAGATTTCAAAGGATTAAAAAGTTAAATTTATCTTTCCATATTGTTCCAAATCCAAACCTTAAGTAAATCTTGACTGTTGTCAGCTTTTCAGGAATATATGTCTGTACAGAAGTTTTGCTTTTGGAAACAATATAAAATACAAGAATTTTCTCTAGTTTTGAGTGTAGCATTGGAATCCAAGCTTAGCACAAATTCCACCTTTTTTATGGTCCCCCATACAGTTGTCAGGTTTTATTTACACATTCATTCAGCCCTCCTGTGCTATATTACCATAGACACTAATCCGTATATTTTTGTTTTGTGTGAGTCATCCTCCCCCTTAGGACAGGTTAGAATTCTAATGCACAAAAATACTCTCACTCCACTCCAAAACAATTTCTTCTTAACTTCTCCTGAGTTAAAACTTATTTATCAATTACTAATGTGCCATATGCTCTATTCTCATGCATATAGTCTTCCAGACAATTAATGACAACTTGTTTGCAGCTGTGCATAGAAAAACTATGTACTATGTACTGAATCTTAACCCCTTTGTCGCCACAAGGAAGTAAATGGATTTTATTGTAATATGGTTTCATTTTTTTTTAATGACTTGATGTCTTTCATCTTCCACTTGGATATATATTATAGCTCCAAATCAGTTCCAAATTTGTTCCTTGATTTCTTAATGGTTTCTAGTTTTAGTTGGTCCTAACTGTGTTTTAGTCTGAGTATAGCTTGATTCTCCTTTTAGCTTGTACTTTTTATTCCCACTATGAAACCCTCACAACTTCATAACTACTTGCAAATGTACTGTAATTTTGATAATCTGCTGAGTCAGTTTCATTCATTGAAAGAATCTTCTACTTAGATTCTTTCATCTGTTCTTCAAGCCTACACAACCAGGCATTCCAATTCTTTCTCTATTAATACCATCTTAAAATTTTCACTTACTTTAGTATTTAATCTAAATTTTTAGAAAACAAAAAAAAAATTGTAAATAGTACAGATTGAAGAATGACATGTTTAATACTTAGGTGGGAAAGAACCTTCAGTGGCTGTCTAGCCTAGTCTTTTCCATGCCTGCCCACGCTGTCTTTCCTTAAGACTCAGTATGTTTTCGAAGGAACCATAAGGGTTGTTCTTCCATGTCTCTCTGTAATCCCAGCGAGGCTATAGACCCCTCACCAAGGCCCTATTCAAGATACCCCAAGAATGACACCACATAGGTATGCCGTAGACTATTGCCATACCTATGTCTTCAAATCACTTAGTCTCTTCTAGTCCAACTGGGGATGGTTGTGAGTTGCTCTTTTTGGGGTCAGAGGAAGAAGAACCTCCTGGGAAAGGTTCTGGATTGAAAATGAGCCAGCTGTGCTGCATGTAGAAGTTAATTTTCCTTAAAATTTGTCTCATAGAAATAGAAGTCATTTGAGTGCCAATAGGAAGCTAAATACATAATGAAGTAACACTGATGTGTTGTTACTGTTGAAGTCAAATGATGAGTGTTCTTGTTTTTCTATGTGAGCTTGCATGGATGCTGCAGATAATGACTGTGTATATCTTACTCTGCTATCTTTTCATTAAAAGAGAGATTGCAAAGAGTACCAGGCCACCTACTATTGCAGTAGATTTTCTGCTGTGTGAAAGTAAACTGTTGTGCCCTGAAAATGGAATGAAAAATGTTCAGAATGATTTTTTTGAGTTCTGTAAGTAGTATTATCATTCTGAGTAGTAGTGTGGACACAGTAGAGTGGTCCATAGTTGCTTATAGAGTCATAAAATAAATACCATACAACCATTAAATTAAAAAAAAAAAGGAACAAATATATGTGATAATCTCCCAAAGTGGGGGAATATTTTTGTTCTCAGATGTTTAAAAGACACTATTGTAAGTAACAGCAACCAAGACAAGAAGTATTTTTAATGAAGTTATTTCCTAAAGATGGTGAAAAATAACTTGAAGTAACATAGTGATCATCTTTGGTGTTCTATTTGTGTTTTGGCCAGTTATCAATCTAAATGTCCTAAGTGAATTAAAATAATAGAGTAAAATACCTGTTTCGATTAAAACCTTAATTAAAATATTTTTCAATATCAAAACACAGTGATTTGAAAATACATTTTAAAAACAACTTTCGCTTATCTTGTGTCCATGCATACACATTGAAATAGAGATCCCAATTTTAATTATAATGGTTCAAGAAGGTCAGGACTCTAGGTTTTCTCAATTTTTTTAGTAGTTTAGGAATGTCACTCCTGCTCCCCTGCTCCCCTCCTCCCACCCACGCTGGAGAGAAAGACAAAAGGCAGAGATAATGGGCTGAGGTAAGAGCAATTTATTGGAAACAACAGTGAGGTAAGAAAAGAAATAGTATTGGTAACAACACTGATAACAACAGCGTACAAAAAGAGGATGTTTTACATGAAAAATTCTCACTGACCTAACCTGAGATGGCACAACCCTGAGAAAATGAACAAAACAGTGGGCCCGACTCAGGCTTTTTTCCCACCTAAAGCCATGCCCCTCCTTCTCAGAAGTGAGGGTCCCGTACTTCCACCCCCCAGCAGTGATGTGAGGTAGTACAGAGTAATAACCCAGGCACGACCACACAGCTCCAGGTTCCAAACCCTCATTGCTACTTTGATAAATTAAATCCATCCTTGGCTGAAGCCAGGACAGCATAGAAAGAAGAAATATCAATCTGTGAAACACACTGTATCAATTTTGATTGAAAGGTCTCAATCCACTGTGCTATCCAGCCACCAAGCTTGGAACTGAAACCTGCTAGGATCTTGTACATATATAATTCAGCATTTTTTGTGGGTGTCTTTAGTGATAAGCTGTGTAAGAAAAAAGCTAGTTTACTAACATTTTGAACTATGTACTAATAAAATCCTTTTATAATTCAGGAAGTATGTTGTGAAGGCAGAGTAATATAGACAAAGGATATTTGTACAGGTTTGTATTTTGTTTGTTTTTTTTTTTTTTTTTGATTGACTATTTAGGAGGAAAATGTTCTTAGTTCATTTATCAGTTAAACTTTTTGGCAAAAAATAATTAGTTAGAGTTAGGAAAATTCTTGCTAGCAAAGAAATNCCTTTCTATTTGATTCTACTTTTATCTTCTGCACAACTGTATGTGAATTTACAATGCAGTCAAGTCTTTACTTATAACTCTCTACAATTACTGCAATGCAGTTACTAACAATAAGTAAAGTAACATTAAAACTGTGCATGTCATAAATAATGACATTTGATCTAGCATGTTGCTGTTTGTGTTGTTACATACAAAATCAAAATTATTTAAAATATCCATCTTTAAACAGAGTTTTTGGTCACATTATTCCCATTCACTTTCAGCAGTACAAGTTGACAAGTGCATTGAGCACTTCACTGTTAGATTGCAACTTGCTGGATATTGGTGCTCATACTAGTACATCTGTTAAAGTCTGAATTTCTGAGGATTCTGAGACGTTTTTGCATGGTTCACCTCATGCAGTATATTTTAGATCCAAAATTGTGGATTATGCCTTAGAAATTATTGTAGCCTATGTCTGTGGAACTGTTATTTTTTTTTTTTTGACACATTTTTGGAGGACAGGTGAAAAGGGGTGCAAATCATACTTCAGAAAAACTATTCATAAAGACTCAGAAAGTGTTCTGAGTAGGAAAGCATGCTTTCTTTATATTTTAACTCCTATCAGTTTGGCACTGCATAGGAAAAAAAAAAAAGAAAATTACTTCCTTTTTCGCTGATTCAGCATGCACTCAGCAATGCTGACGCAGCTCCAGAATAAGCTCTTAAATGTATGATAACTTCCTTCCTTAATAAAGAGAATTTCAAGTTAAAGGAAGATTTTCCCATAATCCTTCATTCAAAAAAGTGTAACTCATGAAATAAGTTCACCTGCTGTACTGTCTGACAAGATTCTCCTTGTAGTTCCAGCTCAGGAAAGATACAGTGTGTAATATATCAATGATTTTTTTCTTTAACCATAGGCCATCACCTCAGATAAAAGTCTTGGCATTTAGGAAAGATATATAAGTGGATCAAGATCCTCAGCTGGATCACCAGTCACAGGAATGTCAATTTGACAGTTATTCATGCGTGGGTTGCAGTCACTTTCTGAGTAAAAGGTCCTTTTATACTTGACCTGTGTGTACCTTTCCCCTTAACAATACAAAGACACAATTTCTTTTACACTGCAATTTCTAATTCCCTATTTGGAAACTTAGATTATATAGAAAAGACAGTCTATGATAAATTGTTCAATCCTCTGTTCTTCTCTCAGATGACCTTTAATCAGTTCTTGGCTTTTTTTTTTTTTCTGTGAATTAGATTCCCCTTAGAAAGGGTGTTTATTTAAGTCTTTTTAGGGGGTACTTTTATCAGGGGCTGCAGCATCACTTTTGACCCTGTATAATTTTCTCTTCTTCAAAGGAAAAAGGTATTAAAACCCCTTCAATTCTTTTGTAGCTTAAATATGTGTTAGAGGGGAGAGTTTATAGAATTAAAAATGACAATAAAAACTCATTCAAATCAAATGCAGAGTCCAGGGCATGAAACAAAATTTGTCTGAAATAAAGGTTTAAATATATATTTCTATTGCTCCAAGCATAGAGTCTGTATATGACTCTCTTAACATTTGCACTAAACATTAGTTTAAATAGACCTATTGAACAAAAAAATCAGAAAAGTTGTATTATCCACGAATAAAATTCTCTGATTATGCTGCCAATGCTTGTGAAATGATATAAAATCCTGTATTATACAATTATATTCCTTTTGTCTTAAAAATAGCACCAGAAACTAATGAACTTAATTTTTGTATCCTTATATATTGATATTTTGCTCTGCTTACTATGCTTTTAATAATATTTCAGGGTTTATTTTTGGTTTTGGCAAGATCTGAACTTTTTCCTCTCACTGCTTCCCATCTCAGATTAAACAATTGATGGTGACCAATAAAGTTGCAGAATGTTCCTCAGAGCATGGTAATAAAACGACTCAGCACATTCTCCCAAATTGCTTTAAAAACACTAAAGCTGGAATTTGTCTGTTGCTGAACACTCACATTTCATTGGCACAAAGGCTGAAAAGCTAGCTGATTCATCGGAACCTTATTTTTTTAATACCTGTACAATTTTGCTGGGCCAGAATCATTTTAACACTGAGGCAAGATTAAGAAAAAATCCATATCCATAGCTTTGCCAGCTAAAATTATCTGATTTGCATAATCTCCCTATCCAACTCTTTCTCAATACTCCAGGTGGAGAGTTACTTTATGAAGTTAAAATAACGCAGTCATAAAACAGTTTGGGCTGGTCATATAGTCCAACTGTTCCTGGAAGAAAAAAGAACATCAACTAGATCAGGCTGCTCAGAGACAGGGGTCCAGCCCCACCATGTCATCTACCACCTCTGTAGGAATCTCGTACAATCATCCAAATCTCATCAGACAAACAGCAGCTGTGGAAAAGTTGTAGAAAAATAAATTACATTTGTCAGTGCTGGAAAATGAGCCTCTGTTACCTTTTTATTCCAGATTATCATAATATAACATATGCAAATGAGTGTCAGAACAGGGGAAAGGGAGATAGCAAATGGAAAACACATTTAATAAAATAACAGATGTATAAAATCATAGAATCATAGAACCCTAGAATCATAGATTATTTCAGTTCGGAGGGAACCTTTACAGGTCATGTAGTAAGCAATGCAATAAGCGGTAACAACTCCAACTACACCAGATAGCGCAGAAATTTGACCAACTGGACCTTGATTAAATGTTTCTAGAGCTGGGACCTCTACTATTTTGCTGGGCACACCTGTTTTGGTGTTTCAACACCATCATAAAGAAAAAAAACTTATTCCTTGTATCTAGTCTAAATCTACTGTCTTTAAATTTAAAACCATTATCCTTTGTCCTGTCACAGTGGGCCGTTCTAAAAAGTCTGTTTCCATCCTACTTATACATCCTTTTGAAGTCCTAAAAGGACAGAATAAGGTATCACAGAGCCTTTTCCAGACAGAGCAACCCCAGCCCTCTCAGCCTCTCCTGAGATGGTTGTTTCCTTCTTCCAATCTTTTTGCAGTCCCTCCTCTGGTTGCATTCTACCAGGTCTATGTCTTTGCTTTGCTGGAGGCTGTAGAGACAGGTACAATACTTCAGCTGGGGACACACAGGAGCAGAGTAGCGGGGGAGAATCACCTCCTTTGGTGTGAGGGTCATGCTGGTTTTGATGCAGCCATGGATATGATTGGTTTTCTGGGCTGTGAGTGCACCCATACAGTCACAGACATACTGGGCTTGTGCCCAGCTTTTCATTCACCAGGACCCCCAAGTCCTTCTCCAGTCCTCCTCCAGAGGGCTTTCAATTTCTTCACCTCACAATCTGTGTTGAAACCAGGATGTATCCAACCCAGGAAGAGGCCCATTTCTTAAACTTGTCCAGATTCCTCTGAACAATATCACTCTACTCAGAGGCCCACTGAAGGACTTGAGTAACTGTTTTCCAAAGTACAGCACCAAATCTTTCCCGTGATTATTGTAATTAGAAATCTTGCAACGCATCTTAATGGTAGATAAACATCTACTAGAAGAAAAGTCAGACTAAGAAAGGATGAGAAGTTAAACTACTCATAAGAGCCCATGTTTAACAATATGTCTTAAGATTTAAATGAAATTAATTACTCTTACTACTGGTAAAGTATGATCTGTATTATCAGTTTCTCAATCCTCTACAGCTGTCCTGAGATGGTGCTGTAATCAGTCAGATTGACCATTAGTATATTCAATCCAATTGAATAACTTGTAGCAAATGAAAAGTCAAAAGGAAGCAGATTGTAAACTCAGATCACACTTTGCACATATAGCAAGCATAATTTGTTACCAGAAAAGGAAATGAAGCCAATTAACTAGACAAAACACTGAATTTTTGAGAAATACAAATTTAATGCAGCAGATATTGAAGAGATAAGTACTTTGAATGTAAAGAATGACAGATAACTTGACGAATATCACAAGCAGAAACTGAAGATCAGTTCATTATTAGGATTATTTTCACTTTGAGTTATCCTTTGATTGAGACATGAAGCTCCAAGTGTGAGGGAATCAAAACAATTCAAACAACAATTATTGTAAAGCTTGGTGGGAATCTGGAGTAGGAGAGAAGACCTTGTAAGGTAGCAGCATTCTACAAGAAAAGATACCAATCATGATTTTGTGTGATAAATAACAAAGAAGATTCCTCTAAGTTAATAATGACATTACTAAAAGAAGAAGAGAGTAATTACTGGGTAATTTAATACTGGGATAATAAAACAGTCTAGACAAATGTTGTTGAACACATGAATTTTGAAGGAGCTTGGAAGGAGCCAGAATCAGTCAAACATTGTCAAGATTCCTACTGAATTGTGAAATTTGAATCTCAGTCTTTGAAAAGTAACTTTATTGATTGAACACTGCTAAAAATATCTAAGTTAATAATTTAGGCAAATCTGATTTTGAAAAAAAAAATCTATTCTAATGCAGGAATTATAATTACAAGATGTGGAATTCTGGTTTTGATTTTCAGAGCAACATGAAAACAAGTAAAGTCCTAATCAAATACTAAATTTTCCTTTGTCATATGGAAGTGTTTCCTTCACTATTTTTTTTCAAACCATTTCAGTCTTTCTGAGTTCACAGGACTTTCAGAATGATCCAGAAATTTGAGATTTCTCTCTGTGACATTTTCAAGTGAAGAGAATGTTACATAAATTTGCTTATTTTTGCTTATTTTTGAATTGTGCACTAGTGAGAGCAGCTCAATCTTAGGCAAATCACTAATCGTCTCTGACCCTCTATTTATCTCCATGTAAAATAAGCCTAATAAAAAGTTCACCAGTAGCAAGCATGGAATTTAAGCTAGACAAATAGCTTGTAGCAGTAGAAGAGTAAAACTGGCATAATTAATTGAACTGCAGTGAAACTAATCTTACTGGCAGAAATAAAATTATTCAGTCACATAAGCTTTATTGTGTTACAGTCACAAAAGTGCTCTAACTGAAGTAAATTCAACTCTCTATCTTACTCCCTAGTAAAAGGCAGTAGCAGAGGCAGTAAGTATATTTTTGTTCATGTTGGTAATTACATAGCAGTTAAGCAAAGGAAGAGTAAAATTACAAATTCTGGTGAATCTGAAAACTGTTCTTTTAGGAGACTACTGAATTACCACTGAAACAGAAGTTGCAATCTTAATTTCAGCTGAGTGGAAGGATCTACACATGAATACATAAGTTCTGATTGTATTTCTCTACTCCTGTAAACTCAGAGTTCCTAGGAATTTTAAACTTCTTTCTGGAAAAGAGGAAATCCATAATCATGATGTTTATAAGCACTACTATGCTTAGTACAGCTAATAACAAGGTGAGCAAGAAAACAACCTACAACCTTCTTATCAGTCAATTTAATTCTGCTTAATTTTCGTAAAGTAACAATTTAAAAGGAGCTTAGATTTGCTAATTGAGAGCCCTCTGAGAGCAACAGATAAACCAACTTATATGAGAAAAATCTTGAAATATTTCTGATAAGTTATAAAGCATTAAAATATGTTAATTATGTTAATATGTTAATAATAATATCTTAATTAGATAACTTATAGATGAAAAGAAGGGTCCCAAAGAGAATTAACTGACAAAGTTACATCCATGAGAAAATAACTGAGTCTAGCTCTTAGGGTTCTTGCATATTTCTGATTTATTAGTTTACATTCTGAAAACTCTAAACTATTGTTTTGGACTTCTATAGATGTATTCATCTTTTTCTCTTGCCATGGTACATGTATCAAGCTATGATATGGATGTGCTATTGTTGACCTATGCAGACAAACAACAGTTCTTTTATAAAGATTTTGAGATTGCCCCAGGCACTAACAACAAAATGAAAATGATAAACACCTAGATAATTAATAATGTAACTGTGGAAGGCTTTGACATCGATACATTGATTCTTATAGTTAGTGGGCCATACAATCAAAGACGTACATTCTTAATTAAAAGAACCCTAGCTAAAGTCACATGCATAAAAGATAGGATTGCTAGGTGCAGCTGTGTACAAAGCATCAAACACATGAAGAAAAAACACAATATTGTCAAAGCCTTTCTGTCTATGACATAAAACAAATAAGTTCCCTTTGAATGATCTTATGGTACCCAAAAGTCATCCAAACCACTTTTATTCTGGTACTGAAACACAAGTTTCAAATGTTTTAATTCTGAACTGCAATTTTCCACAAATGACAGTATGTAGCTGTTAGATACATTGATCAGTAACACAACTGTGTTAATGTGCTGAGACTTAAATCATGCAGAAAAATAATGCAATGTTTAAAAATATTAGAATCACAGAATTATCAAATAGTTTGGGTTGGAAGGAATAGTCAAAGATTATCTAATACAGGACCCCCCCACCCCTTGCCATGGGCAGGGACAGTTTCTAATAGATCAGGTCACTCAAATCTCCATCAAAACTGGCTTTGAAACATCCAACACTTCCAAACACCTCATATCCTTCATTCCATTATGAATTTTCCATTATATACTATAGTGGCTTTTGTTTGCCAATTTGAGTTTCCGGGTCAATGCACCAATTTAATGTACTGAGTCTAATGCTGGCCAAATGCCCATGCACCCACTAGAATTATTTACTCATTTTCTGCTGTGAGACAGGATTTAGGAGGAGAGCAAAGCAGGCTCAAAACTTTAAAGGGTATTAAAAAACTTTAATGACAGAATTAAAAGAAAAATAATAATAAATCAGAATAAACTTTCAAAATATTCAACTGCTCCCCACACCCTCTTTTCTTTCCCACTAACAATGTAAAGAGACAAACCCTGGGTCTTTCAGTCAGCTTACCACCTCTACAATAGTCTTTCTTCCATTCTCTTAGGGAGAGGAGTCTCTCTTGCCATGCCATGGAGACTTCTCCATAAGAAACAGTTCTCTCGCGGTTTCAATGCCACAGCGAATCAGCTGCCTGGGAAAGGAAAATCTGCTTGCGGTGAAAGTCCCTCCCCTCAACTTAACAGCTTTCCCCACAACTGTTTTTGAGGGCTCAATCTTCGGCTAATGGGGTGTACTTTTAAGAATGAGCTGTTCAGAAGCAAGAGTTCTCTTCAACTATACCTGAAATCATCTTCATCTCTGGGAACACAAACCTTTTTCTTCTTCCCTGAGCGCAAAGGGTCTTCATCACTTTTGTCTCTCTCTGTTCAAGCTTCTCTTTTAGATCACAATTACTTAACCTCTGCTTGGTTTGGCATAGATGCCTTTGCTCATGTCTATAGTTTGAACATTCCATCCTCCCATGCATTATTCATGATTTATAGGGATATTTCTGTAACGTTATGGGTATCATAGTCCATCACCATGGCCTTACAAAAGAATTTCAGCCTAAGACTAAGGCATCTCCTTCTCCTCCCGCCTAGGATTTGACTCCTTTACTGACCTTCGTGTCTCATGTTGTTCTCTCTCTGTGTTTTCAACTCTTTCCCGTTGTTTATCACTCGAGAGGGGATTGATATCTGCAGGTTTTTTCTGGGCACTAATATCTCGCCCAGGCCTGCGGATGGCCATGCGATCTCTGCTGGGCAGTGCCCAGAGCTCTTTACGGTGGGGGACTCTTCGGCGGCCGCGCTGGGGTGGGGTTGGGCCCGGCCTGGCCAGCGCTGCGGC
>VXBQ01012037.1:0-14339 GCA_013400175.1 Phainopepla nitens
TCTTTTCAACCTAAGACAATGTTCTTTCAATTTAGAGCATATTGGATCAATTTTGACATTTTTTTAAACTTTTTCTTATCAAATTTTGAAAGGCCTTAAGAAACTAAAAAATACTTAGAACTAAGATTAAAAGTACGTTCCTGATTCCCAAAACATGACCAAGATCCTCTGCCTTTTGCCTCCTTCTCCAAGTGGCACAAGAGTACTATCTACAGTTTTCATGATCTAATCCTCAACCAACAGAAATCAGCATGACCGTGCTAAAACTAATGGAAATACTGCCTTGTGGCCACAAATAAAGATGTGGGCCTCCAGTCATGAGCATTTATTGTAGGTTTATTGGCCTGTAAAGGGAGCTTGAGTATTTTTTTTTCTTCTTGAAGGTATGGGCCGTTTGTATTTTAAAAAGTTATTGGCACATTAAGTTTAATTGAATGTACAACTTAATTACTGTGAGCCTCTCAGACCAGAACACATGCTGTGCACTTGCAGTCTGATACATCTGCAACCACACAACTTTGCAGGGATGCTGCTTCTCAGGGATGAGTGCTCCTCTCTGCTGAGACAGGCAATTCTCAACACCTCCTTCCATCTTCTCCCAGTAAATCTGCTCTTAGGACCTCTGAATTATAATTCTCTGGGTGGGATGCTTTTATTTTTTTCTACTGATATTCACAATTCTCATACAGAACATATGCCAAATTTATACCAGATAAATATCAGCCAAGATATTTACCAAGTAGGAAGCAAGAGGAGTTGCAGCTGACCTTGTTTTAGGCACAGAGAAATTGCAAAGTCCCTTTTAAAAATCTTTTGATGTATCATGAGGATATCTGCCTGTGAAAGAGAAAAGTGCTATTGCACCTGAAAATCCCTTCCTGGACTTGCTGAATTGGAGTTAGGAAGTGGCAATTCTTCATCCCAGAAATACAGTGACAGAGGCACCAATATATTCTGTCTTCAAGAAAAAAGGAAAAATGTGGAAAAAAGCAATGGGATGGAAATTTTGACACGTGAAATACATCTGTAGCTTGCACAGTTACAGAGAGCATCCATAAAGTCACACGATCCAGTTGCAACTGCATTTATTAAGGCATGTTTCCCACTGTGCCTTCAAACCACACTCAGCTCTTTAAATGGGGTGACAGACATCAAAGGAGCAACGAAGGCTCCATGCTAATGCAGGGAAACATTGCTCTCCTACAAATGCAGAAGACATTTAACAGGTACTGCTACAGCCCAGTTCAACATTTTCAAGTATATTTTTTCCTGTTTTCTGCTTTCCCTCCCTCTCTCTTCCACACATCCTGCACTGCCACTGATCTTCCCAATCACAAGAAAATATGACATCCAAGCCAGGGAAACATGGTGTCTGCATTAATTTATTCTCCTCTCTGCATGAGAATTAAGGCGAGCTGAAGGGTTTCCAACAGCCTCTCTCCCTCCCTAACTTGTCTTTTTCTCCTTGTTTTTTCCAGACACTGAATTTACAGAAACAGCTCAAAAAGCAATGGCTGGAAGGTTCCCAGAGCTGAACCCATTACTGCCAACTGATCGTATTCACCTGAACAGAAGCTATAACATTGATATATGGTGTCAGCAATAAATATGTTAAGAACAAAAAAGTGTTGAAGAAAAAGGTTTAACATGGCTTGAAATTTTTTTGCCATCTGTCCACTGTGATAAGGTCATGTCCCTTAGAGCTGGTTGGCTCCACATTACAGTGGCTCTGATTAACATTAAATGAACAGTTTAAGACTGTGGTTGCTGCACACTTGTGATTGTGGGGATTTAAGACTGTTCATACAAACTCTGTGTTCAACCAAAACATGTTTATGTTGTGGGTCAATGGAGCTAAAAATATGACTAAACTTCATCCTAATTAAATGTAATTTTCAAATCCTAAGCATCATAACAGACATGCAATTAAAAATACTTTCTCCCCAGAATCACATTTTTAATTCTATCCTTGCTGAAAATGTTCCTCTCACGGTGAATTTTTTACTAGGCTTTTGCTTATCACAAGCAAAATCAAAACATGTTCAAATATCATTCTTTACAATTAAAATAACTAAAAAAATTACGGAGTTTTCAATAAGCATTGACTTTAATTCTAAGCAAATGAAATAATTACTTCTACCATCATTTTAACTAATCAAGTTGGTATGGGTTAGGTTTTTTTGTGGTTTTTGTTTGGTTGGTTGGTTTGGTTTTGTTTTGATTTGTTTTGTTTTGTTTTGATTTGATTTTTTGTTGTTTTTTTTGTCTTTTTTTGGTTTGCTTTCATTTGGTTTGGGTTTTTTTATTTGCTTTTTTTAAAAGAAATTTCTAGACTCCTTCGCAGGCTTGAATATTTATTAATTTAAAAAGTTTGAGCTCAAATTGCTAAGTCACCGAAAGAAAAGCAGATTAATTTCTTCATATTTTCAAGAAGATGACATCGAGTAACATAAAGCGCAAAGAATACTTTCATTATCCAGCTCTCCTACATACATTTATTCAGAAACATAAGAATTAGGTGTGGGTTTGATGCTTTTTCTTGCACTTGATTTTGACCTGTACATTTCTCTGTATCTTACAAGTTATGGTGTAGATATAGATAGATAGATAGATAGATAGATAGATAGATAGATAGATAGATAGATAGATAGATATAGATATAGATATAGATATAGATATAGATATAGATATAGATATAGATACGTATACTTTAAAGCCAATGGCAGGCAGATTTTATTCCTCTTTGTCAAGCTAGATCCATTCTTAAGAAATTATTTCCTTCTTGGAAATTACTGGCTTGTCTAGTAAAGACCAGTAAAGTTAGAAAATTTTGTGCCTTTGTCCAAGATCATAACAGAAATAATCTTGGGAGCTTCAAGAAAACACAAGTTTATTCTTCTCTCTGCCCAAAAGCGCCATAAAGGAGATTTATCTGCATGCTAATGATGCCTATTATGTGCTCTAGGAAAGCGATCAGAGAAAACAAGCTGCTCATTCAGGGCGACACTGATGGCATTCTGACACCTTCGGTAAAAACCAGCACCAACATCACTATAAAATCTTTTTTAAAAGCATCGAGCTCCTGTCAGCAGTTAGCAGGAGAAAGCCATAGGCATTCATCTTGCAGGACCTTGCTGGCACTTCTGATTTCCTCTGAGAGGTTTTAATTGAGGTCATCAGGTGCCATGAAATTTAGCATAGATACAGTTTAGAAGAATTCTCTGTTTAAGAATTACAAAGCTAGGAGAATTGACTGGGGCCCTTTCAGCCCTGACACACCTTTGGTTATTCAGGGTCCTAGCAAAGTTAGACACAATAACATTGCTCTGTAATTGATGGCAAACTCTGCTTCATCCTATATCAGCTTATCAATTAAATATGATTCTTACAATCTTGAGGAAGACCTGCACAGCTTGAAACTGTGATTCTGACATTTCTTTTGTCTGCCACTACCTCTCCAGCTTTAGATTAGGTCCTGAACATTTTCCATCTGAATTTCCCCAGCTGTTAAACAAGAGTAATTACATTTTGTCCATCCATTTATGTAATACATTGGTTCTAAGTGCACATCACTTACTGCATTAATTTTCAGTGTTTAGAACAAGCAGGAAGCAATGACACATAGGAGAAGTGATGGGGACAGGACACAAACAAGCACAGAGTGTGCAATGTAGAGCAATGTTCCCTGCTTGGAGGACTTCAAAGTGAATAAAATGTGAGCAAGAGGCAACTGCACTCAGGATTGCAGGACAAAATTGCACTTGGATGATGTATACAATCCTGGATGATGCTAGCTACCAGGTGCTGGGTGTAGTGCTCATTCAGAAAAGTTCAAAACCTCTTATGAGTTCTTTGTATTTCAAGTCAGCTTCTGGAGCCTGAAAGTTGGCTGAGTCATGACCTAGATCCCAGAATCACAGAATCATAAAATATCCTGAGCTGGAATGGACACACAAGGATCACTGCAGCTCCTGGCCCTGCACAGGACAGCCCTAAAATCTAACTGTTTGCCTGAGGATGTGGATAAAGCACTTCAAGTTGATGGTGTGTCCACTTCCCTGGGGAGCCTGTTCCAGTGCTCAACTACCCTCTGGGAGTAGAACCGTTACCCAATATCCAACCTAGANCAATATCCAACCTAGATGTAGATGACAGCACAGGAGAGAAAGTTGATTCATTGAGGCAGTTTTATTTCTTTATTCTAAAATTGGAACAATCTTCACCAAAGTAGAAACGCTAATGAAATATTTCCAAAATCATAAACTACACCAAGGTTGGTTATATAGGTGGCAAACTATATAATGTTCTAATAGTCTAGCAGCAAATCCTCTAGATACCCAGTTATAAAATTCATTATACCTGCAAATGGCTATGGGGGAAATTCCTGTAATTCCCTAGGCTGGGAAGGGAGGGAGTGTTTCCTGCTGAAGCTAAGAAACTCTCAACTACAACAAATTATTTTATGCATCAAAAACACCCAGCCTTTTTTCCAATATGGAATATTGATAAAGTCTAGACTATAACCAGGGCTTTGAAGCATAAATGGAGAAACAAGTGCTCCAAGTCTGTTTTTAATAGGCTTGTTGGGCATCAGCCTGACTTTCCAAAATTACCATCTGTCAGGGGAAACCTAAAATGTAACCCAGACTTTGGAATTTTGAATGTGTTTTGATTCATAAACTTACAGAATGGTTTAGACAGAACCTTAAAGCTCTTCCAGCTCCAACCCCCCTGCCACGGTCAGGGACATCTTCCAGTGGCCCAAGTGCCAAGACCTGTCCAGGGACAGGGCAGCCACAGCTTCCCTGAGCAAACAGTTCCAGGGCCTCAGATTCAACTCAGTCCATACCTGATTTTAAAAGACCTTTAACTCCTCTAAATTGGGGGTGTGAAAACAGCAAAGACTGAAGCTGTATTTTCAGCTTTACCTCTAAGGAGCAACATCACAAAACCCATCACTGTTTTTAAACCCCACTGCCAATTACAGAGGTTACAGAGTGAAGACGTATGTTAAAGCGCTGCAATCATGCCCTTCATTTTACTTCAAAAATGCAAATATCTAATTTTCTTAGAATCTCATTCCAGGTTAGCATCAAGTTGTACGTATTTTGCAACTTCCTCCTCCTCTCTTTTCCTGAAAACAAAACCCCAAATCATGTATTTCAGAACTGCTGTGTCACTGGGCAAACAGTGCTACTTCGTAGCAAGCCCTAATATTGTGATACACATAACTCTGTATTCTAACCAAAAGCTGAGACTGTTCACTGGTTTTCCAGTTCTGAATTCATCTCTTCTGTATAAAAAGGTAAATTTGTTACTCAATCAGAAATTATTTTTGCAAAAATTATAAAGGTCTTCTTGGCCCATTGGTAACTCTCACGCAGGTGTGGAAATCATAAGCCCTGCAAGTTACACAGGCCTACAAGAATTGCAGCTTTCCACAGAACACAATTCTTGATCAATCCTGTAACTAGTGCAGGCTCATATAGTTTTTAACGCCTTAATAAGGAATATTACCACAACTTTCCTGTGCTAAGCACAGCTGTTGTATTTCATGAGGAATTCATCACTTGTTGTGTTAAGCCTAATATAACTTTTCACACCTTTCAAATTTCCAAAGTACAAGGATTCTAGTGTTGGACTGGGTCTGATTTTATTTCACGATGTCTCACTCCAATCTCACAAACTCACCATGGAATTGAATAGAAAACTCTTGCAAAAGATGAAAACCCATGTGAATTCCAGATAAATTATTTCTGGCCAGCCGGCACAGAAGAGTTTCAGTTCAGTGAAAAGCACTGCTAAACTGTGTGAATCTCCAGATTTGGGAAGTTGCAGAGTTTTGGTGCTCCCACTTTACCAAGCTAAAGGGAGGCTGTCACACTGCCTGCTCCCTGGCACAAGGATATCTTGACAAGACAAGATGTGCTTGTGATAACAGCAAGAAACCCCAGGGTGAGGGGTTTATTGTCAGCATTAGGCACAGTCTCTAAACAAGGGGCAAACACAAGACTCTGCTCTTGAGGTCCCTCTCTAGGTATCACTCTCTTTTCTCTCTGTGGTGTAGTGATTTACAGCCTGGGCAGCATGTGCATGAGGCAGCAGGGAGGGGGGATGGAGCCAAGACCTCTCCTTTCCGCTTCACACCTGTAGAGGAGTGTGAGAGGGATGTGACACGTCTCCTCTGTCTTCCAGGAGCAGGAAATCTGTGTAACAAACCAGCCCTTCAAGAATGATTTGCCCAGAGGTGATGCACACAGAGGTTGGTTACAGAAATTCCCTCTCCTGCCATTACATTTTTCAGAGGATATTTCCCTGGCACAGTTAATGACATGCAAATCCTCCTGAGTGCACAGGCATTACTCTTTCAATCATAAATTCACTTTGTGTCACGGCTTTCCCCTAGTGAACTTCTCCAGTCCATTGTAGCACCCTAAATTTCTGAAAATTTTACTTTGTTTTTTTTTTCATCTCCCTCCTGTGAAATAAGTGAAAATATTCTTTTACCTGAAAAAAAAAGAGACTTGGCTTCTACCAATAGCTTATGAAGACATCTGAAATCCAATCTTAAATTAATAGAATGTCAGAATTTGTCAGAAAATGACAAATTACTTTTATTATTGGAGCGTTTTTTTAAATTTCAAAATACCCTTCATATTACATGGAAGTGAAATTTATGTCACAACAGTTTATCTTTTAATATTATCAAGCTGAAATCTCCACCCACCCTTCTTAATGATAGAGGAGAATTTACTCATAGAAAAGCTGGTTGAAAACATCTTCAAAATCTCTTATCCACAAAGTTATTACAGCTTTAAAAGAAGGATAAAAATATACATGTACTCACAAACATACATGTATATATATAAATATATATATATGTATGTGTGTGTGTATGTTTATATGTATGAAATGCCATTAAAAAAGGAGATCTCTGACAGGTTTTTATTTCCTTTTTTTCCATTGATATCAGACATACTGAAGAGATTAACATCTCTCTTCTGTGCAACCCTAAAAAAACTCTCTTCGTTTATATAAACTGCATCCCTCCCTGCCATGGAATTCAGCAGATTCTGAATTTGGGGCCTGAGAATTCACAGGAGCAGGCACAGACCTGGTATGGGTGTTCCTGCTGCACACTGAGTCTGAAAGGAGGAAAGAGCCCATCAGTATGGGAGCTGTAAATGAAGTTTATTTACCCAGGTCTAAGCACTCAGAGAAGCCTTTCTCTGGAATAAATAACAAATTTATATTAAATTGCCATCTATCTGCAAGATCCCAATAGATGAAACAGGAACATACTATTGCACAGTACAATAAAGATAAATAGTATTCAAGATGTAATATATTAGAAGAGATAATTACACATACCCCCAAGGCAAGCAGGATTTAGCAAAAAGACTGTTTGATACAACTCATAGCATTGCTTGATGGGTTTTTGGAATAGCCATAAATCCTCTGTTTTCCTGGCATATGGAAATAAAGCCAAAGTGATGCATCAGTTAGCCCCAAAATAAGTCCACTGATATTCAGCAAAAATGTGAGATAACGACCCCAAATTCTATATTCACCAGGGAAATTCAGTGCACTGTGTGCTTAATTTTCAATGCTTAGTTATGTAGTCTTCCTTGTGCTATCTGCAGCCATTGTTAGTCTGACATGATGAATTGCCTCCTCGGGTCTCAGCAAGGATAATTATTCTCTGAGCAGCTCACACAGCCGCCCTCGTCGCACACAGAGAGAATGCAAAAGTCAGGAGAGTTTGGCAAACTAGAGAAAAAAAAAAAAAAAAGAAAAAAAGAATAAAGAAAAAAAAAGGTACAAAGCTGAAGAGAAAAACAACAAAAAACTTCAGTCTGCTTCAGTTCAGCGGGTGATTGAAGCCCATTGGAGCAGATAAACTCAGCAGGGTTGGAACTAGATGGTCTTTAAGGTCCTTTCCAATCCAGTCCAAACCATTTACACGTAAAGTGTCTGCCTGCCCCACCCTCCCTGCTTTATGACAGCAGTAACAGGATATTTGACTACAGTCTCCCCTCTGCTTCTCCCACAAGCATGAATTTGACATTTTAAATTCTTCATGGCAGAGGCTGAGAACATGATCACCTTACAGACTAGCTGGAGGGCTCGCTCCTCTCTGCTCCCCAAAGCAGGGATGGCATTTTGGTATAAGATTGTGTCCTGACTGCATCATAGCATACCCAGGAACACTTGAACATAACACTATACACTTACATTTTGCAAGTCCAGTAAATTTTTCATCAACACTCTAATAAGAATCTAAAACTTGTTGCTTCAATAAACTGCACTAAATGTGAATCTATGTTCATGAAAGTTCCTATTGAACTTGGCCAGACTTAGACTGTCAAGTCGGTAAACTGTATTAATTGGGAATTTGTGATCATGAATGTGACCAGAATCACAGTGCAAACCACACTGTTCCTGCATCTAGGATTTATTGCACATAACCAGACTTAAAGTACAGAACTGGGTCTAATTAGAAATTAAACCCAGCCACACTCAACCCTTCTAGTCTCTGAGAACCAGCTGGAAAGCAAAGGGGTTTATTTTTTCCCAAATTTCTGTGCTCTTAACACAGTAACATCTCATCAGTGACTGCAGTAAAAGGGGGAAATCTCACTCTCTGTGCACCTTGTTGTCAGGTGAAATGACAACAGCCAAGCCATCTGAGGGGCTGTGCTGATGTTCACAGCATGGAGGAGATGAACTTGAATCCTGCATGAGAGAAGAGTGAAAAGGAGAAAAACTAGCAAGAGCAGGGAGAGACAGCACCACTCTTATTGATTTTTTTTTGCATGAAAACTGTTCAGATACTGTGGTATGGTAATGTAAAAAAAAAAAATGCTACACAGATGAACAGGTAGATACATTAGAACAGACTGATTTTTTAAATTTATTTTCCTTAAATATATGGGTGGGATTTAAGTGGTCAAAAAATACCTAGAAAATCTCCAGTTAGGCAGCTTCTGAATTTCTGAATGCTAGTGTGTGCCAAATGTCCCTCCTTACCTCAGTCTTCATTAATAACTGTACTACAGTTCACCGAGGACCTCCGACACTGGAATTGGCCCCATTTACAAAATACCATTTTATCCCTGATAAGAAGCACAGCCTAAGAACTTATTTATATACATGATATGGGCAACAAAAAGCGTGTGAGGAATGACAGATCTTATCTCTATCACCAGGGGTAAGGAGGCATAGAAAGGCTAAGTGGTTTTCTCAGCCTGTGGAAGTACTGAGACCAAAACACCTCAACATCTTCCCCCTGTGCCATGTGCTGACTGGAAGGGATGAAGATATACACTGACAGGGATGGGCACACTAGAGACCTGGAAGCCACAGGGCTTGGCTTGTGAAAGGATTATGTTGATTACTTTTGTTATTTTGCCATGCTGAGAGAGAGTTGGATCTCTGGAACCTTTGAGAGTTTGAAGCCAAGGTTACAAACCTNNGGGATTCAGTCAATAAGAAGTTATCAGTTGAAATCTTGATTTGCAGAGTAAATGATCTGCAGGCTCATTTCTTTAGAAATCTAAATGAACCTTTGCTCTTCAAAATGCTTTAGGCTAGAAGCAAACAAACATCCAAAACCTGTCCCTTCCATGCCTCCACTCACCACCTCCTCACAGCCATTTTTAGCAGAGTCTTTTGTGTTTTCCTTTGTATTTTTCTTCATTTACTTCAACTTTTGACGAGTCTATGTTCTCAGTAGTCACATGGCAGCTGCATCATAACTGTTGGGAATAAATATAATGCAGACTGCTGTTGTGCTGTTTTCCTGCATGCCATATAAAACTGGAACATATACAAGACACCTAAAATAGCTAATTCTTTGTAAGGAGCTGCAAAAGATAATGATACCAAAGAAATAGGGGGTGATTGCCCTGGCCTACACATTTATGCAACCAAAATATTGATAACAACGATTTTGGCGGAGCAAAGTCCCCAATAACTGTCTTTTCAATTGCATAAGTGGGCCAGTATTAAATGTTCACATTTGCACTCTGTAAAGTACATAGAACAGAGTAAGTACCATAGAAACTATTCAAAGAGATGTTGATACTTTATGTTCTTCAGACTTTTCTTCTTGTTGTTTGGTTGGACTTGTGTTGTTTGGGGTTTTTTTCCACTGAAATATATTCTCTATTTCCTTTCAGTTGTCAGAGCCTTCCAGTCTTTCTGTTGTCTGCTGGAGATCAGGCTGTTCAGAGGTCTATTAATCTAACACTTGTTTTGATGTCCTTTCCTCATTTTACTCCCAGCACTTCCCTTAGCCTCCTTTAGCATCCACTACAGAAAATACTTTTGTCATAGGCCACAGGAAAATGTGATGATAAGCATTTGATTACTGACTTCTCTCTAGCAATAATGCATATAGTGTGAAACATTTATTTGAAGGAAATGAAAGATTCAGGCTTTTTGAGGAACAGAAGCCAGCTTTCAAGATTAACTGACAAGAAAATATATTGTACATACTAATGGGAGATGTGTCCCATACTGCTGCTATCGAAGCTGCCACGCAAAATAATGAAATATTCTACAAAACATGTCTACAAGGTAATTTATACGGAACCAACACTTGTCATACTGTTGGAAGCGAGTGACCTATGCTGTTCTGCTTTGCTCCACAACCTCATTAATTATGGTGGCTGTGGGGAGCTCTATGGACAGGTGTCCTGGGACTCTGTGATGGAGAGGAGAGGGATCATAAAGCCAGACTCGTGCTGACTGCTGTCTAAAGCTATTGCAGGGCACATTTTTAAAGTTCCACCGAATGGTCCTGTAGAGAATTGCCACAGATAACACATGACCCCTGTTCCAAAGGCTGCCCTCAGCCAGGATGTGAGGGGGAATGACCTGTGCTACATCTCACAGGCTGAGCAGCTCCCTGCCTGCAGTGTCAGTGGAGGACAAACCCAGAGCTACACATGCTCCTGGGATTTGAGAATTTATTGCTCCTCTTGCCTCCTAGCCAGGAACTGAATGGGTGCAGGCCTGGCCCTCTTTATATCCTCATTTCCTGTCACTACTAGCCTGAAAATGGCTCACTCCAGTAGAACAAAGGATCCTGTCTCTGTCATAGAATTCTCTCACTCTCTTTTTCCCTCTCTTTGATGTCGAATGGCAAAAGGAGGATATGATAAGCTGAGGACAGGGATGGGGAACCTATCTTGTGACAGGGGCTATGTCACTTCTAAGGGGACAGTGTACAGCACCACCTGCCACCAACAGTCGACAGCTAAGCACTAAACAGGAAATTTCTGAATCTAATTATAACTTTTCTGTTACTCACCATTTATTTATTTGGTTACCAGTGGCTTGAGACCAAGGACATGAAAATAAAGAAAATGTACCAGGAAGAAAGCTTTGATGAGATGGGAATAAAATCAAGCTCAAGTCACCTTTAGTCCATCATTAAAGAAGTACAGGATGAAATTTAGAGATTATGGAAACACTCATGAGAACGTATGGGGCTGAACAATTGTTATAAATGAAACCCTCTCTTTCTTCTCTTAGCACGTTGGCAAACAACCTGAGAAAGAAAAATGCAATCCTGATCAAAGTACATGTGTAACTAATTACCTGATTTTACATCCTTCCTCCCCTCTGTGCAGGCATTAATGATGAACATGAAATACAGGAGTGAGAGCAGATCAAAAGACCATTACCTGAATGTGCATGAATCTCTTATATCCTCCCTTTCCTCCCAAGACTACACTTCTCATCTCTTTTCTGATTTTGGATGCTATTTCACATCTGTTATTCTTTTTTGTCTGCTTTTGGTTTGACAGGACTGCATTGCACATATTGGGGACCTGAACCAATGATTATTTCACTGTGACACATTCACTTGATTTTAGCTATCCAAGCTTGCAAAATTTGACCAGCAAGTCTAAATTTGAGTGAAAATGAGGTCTAAGTTTTCTGTTAGACTTCAGTTCAAGAGCTCTATCTCAGTTTGAATCTGGCAGCCTCATGAGCCTAGGAGATATTGGAATGACTTTCTGATCCTGTGTGGGTTTTTTTCTTCCCTTTGTGCAAGCAGCAAAACTCTCATGAGAATATCCATCTTTATGACAATGTCTCTATGTCTTCCTGTAATGCTGTTAAAGAATGACTTTTCTTGTGGGATTTCAGCTTCTTTCAAACTGTAATCAACAACAACCAACTTCCCCCATCAAAACCCCACATAAAACACAATAGGAAAAAGCATGTGGTGCATATTCCTTAACATCATGATGGAAATCATGTAAAATCTCTAATGCTGCCTAACATCAGCATGTGCTCTCCCAGTTCATTTCACTTTCTCTTGGTATTTTTCCTCTCTCTCTGCCTCCCTGGCAGATCAGACTATTTTAGGCAGCATATTATGGACAGGGCACATATCAAGGACCACTCAGCTAAGTATTTAAAGAACTTGCTCAGTCTGAAAGACCCTGCAAACTCCTCTTTTCTAGACACTCTGGACCATGTTCCCTACTCATTTTTTCAATCCATACAGCTTTTTTCCCAGAATCTTCCTAATGCTACCACTGTTGTGTGGATTTAGCTTTTTCAAACACAAATCTGTGCTTTGGTTTCTGCACAGAGCCCCTTTGTTTCTGTTAATCCCAGCACAATTGCTCTAATACGTGTGTTTTTACCACAGAACCTCCCTTGCAAAAGAAGACCCTGGTTGTGTTGCCTCTATTAACTAAGAATAACTGTTGATGAAATTACATCCTCAAGGCCTCTTTCATTAGTTTCTTTTGAATTTCTGAATGCTTTCCCAGGGATTTGATTGCTTTTAGACTGGCACTTCCTAACAAGGCTTTTGATGTAAACTTTCATGCTACTGTTACTATGACAATAGTGTAATGCTGCAGTAGCATTAATTGGAATTTTGATTATTTCCTTGGCTCAGAACACTCTGTGTTTTAATAACTGGTTCAACTGTTCTTCAGATCCATGCTGCAAGGCAAAGCTGAAATCTTTATTTTGAATTAAGAGAGCTACTGAAGGGAATAAATGGAAGATGGAAGTGACATCACAACACAAATACGTCCAATATCCCTCTTTATTGTTCATGTGATTCATGAAAATTAGTCATTGTATAGAAAAGATGCACATTTTCTTACAGGCTAGGAAATTATTACATAACTCTCCATATTCTTATACCCAAATTAATTTTCTTTTAGATGTTAGAAATTTTGAAAAAGCATAAATGTGAATTCCCCTAAAACAAAGTATAATATGTTTGTGTTTGAACAGGAGCGGGACATGGGGAGCTGTGTAAAGGCCTCAGTTATCACCATCACCAACTTTTAACACTCCTCATTCCTCAGAATTTGAAGGTGCAGCATATAACAAGGCAAGGCATAAATGTTTGATGAGAAATATTTAACTTTTCCTGTCCCAGCTTTGTATCAAATCCCAATTGGATATTGTCAAGGGACAGAAATGCAATGCATCACAAAATTAGTTAATCTCATTCAACACTCTTTATCACCAAAATTAGTCGCCAGTTTTAACTCTCAAAAATTCATTGTATTTCAGCTACAGGTATGTGTGTGTGCATATAGACACATACAGCCTTCTTTATTGAACCCAACCTGGGCACGTTTTAGGCCTAATCCAACACCTTTTTCAATCACTGCGCACAAGTTTTCCATTCCTTCTATTATTTATTTATTTATTTATATTTTTGAAATTCAGCCAATATCCTACTAGAAATTTCAGTCTAATTCCTGAAGAAGGAATGCATCCAGACCAGAAAGAAGTTATTTCCCCTCAGAGGTTTCCAGCTAAATTGCACAGGCTCTATTTTTTGTTTTGTTTTGTTTTGGGTTTTTTTTCTGTTTGTTTGCTTTCTTTGTTTGTTTGGGGTTATTTTCTGTTTTGTTTTGTTGTTGTTTTTTTTTTTTAACAGAAAATCTCACAAAGAAATTCTTAAATTTTTGAGATTTTTCTCATCTGTATATGATAAATGTCATCAGGAATAGAGAGTGGAAAGCTGCAAAGCCTGTTTGCCCAATTCAGCTCAGCCTGGCACCATAACAATAAAAGGCTGGCCTTTGGAAGCTTCTCAGAGACATAAAACCAATCATCTAAACTCCTCACCTACAGAACCTGTAGCCACTATTCTGTTCAGTGCTTTTTCATCCACAATTAAAAAGCACTTAGCAGCCCAGGCACCAGAACTTACCAATGTCAACATGACCGATAAAACAAACCACAACATTCACATACCATGTTATAAAATCTTTAATTCCTAAGCAATATCTAAACACATGGGATTTTATTCCCTTTTTCTTTCTTTGTTTTTTTTTTTTTCC
>VXBQ01012037.1:14964-31415 GCA_013400175.1 Phainopepla nitens
AAGCTAATGGATCAATAATATTACTGGGAAGAAAGTGGTTTATACAGAATGGTAAGACAAATACCCTACTAAGATCACCTGTATTAATTCTATGAATATAGTATGACCTCATCTGGGACAATAAACTTAAAATTTATCCTGTGAACCTAATCTAGCTAGATGGCCAACTATTTTGCTTTATTCATTGATTCTGAATGATTTCAAACCCTAAAAGAATGTCTAGAAACTGTAAGATTAGACCCAATTTTTTCTCCTTAGAATAAAAATAGAAAGAAGCTACCAATCTGTGACTCCTTAGCTTCCATATTATCTTTGTGTTCTCACATCAGCTGTTTGTTTTGGCTACTAAATTCACAAGTTTTGCAAGCAAGGCCATGTGTGTCAAGCCTTCCTCAAAAGCAGCTGACACGCTATAGCCACATAGCAGATGATAATGAAGACAAGAATAAACATTTAAAAATTCAGCCTTTCACCTCCAATATCAAAATTAGAAATAGGAAAACAGAGGAGGTCACTAGCAACAAAATATTTTAAGAATTTTTCAGAAGAGCTACTCATTCTTTTTATATATATACATAATTCATACGAAAATATATGGTTGTAGTCTTAAGCAAAAAAAAGAAATCAATCTAGCCGTATATAAAAATAAAATATTCAGAAATGTCCTTTTGTGCATATTCCATCGCCTGCTAAGACTGCATTTTTCATTTAATATGAAATTGTTGTCATATTAAAGATATTCCAGATTATAGGGTAAGAAGAATAAGGACAATTTTCTGTTATCTCCAAATCAACCATTTATCCTAAATTATTATTATTATATGTTTTATTTTATTTCTCTAACATTCACTAAAATCTATGGGTTTTGACAAGTGAGAGAGGAAAAGAAAAAAACAGACATTTTCTCTTAAAAAAGAATTTTACATCTGCTTGAATTAATTTGCTTTGTCTTTTCATCTTCCTGAAAAAAAATAATAAACTCCACTAAAAATTCATGAGTGAATCAGAATTTATTAAACTTATGCAAACAACCAGGCAAAAGGTGGGCACCAAGAATCCCTGTCACATGTAGCTTGCACAGTGCTGTGGAAATAGCCAGAGCAAAACATAACCACCCACACTGTACAACCCAACAAAGACTTAATCCCCTCAAACCAGGGAAAAATGCAGAAGCATCTCTTAAAGACACTGAGATGCAAATTGTGGTTATTTAGGGAATTACATAGAGATTTTGGGCTCAGTGTTTATGTTGGCCTCCCTATTTCAATAATGCAGGGTGAATGTCATCAGCAAAATTAGCAGTCAAATGCAGACATAATAATTGCAAAGAAGCTTTCTGACAAGATTAGTTGCCTTGCAGGACCTCTGTGGGCGATTCTCCATCCTATCAAGTCCAGCCTTTCACCAATATCCAGGTTGTCAACCAGACCAGAGCACTGCCATAAAAAAATCTGTATTGTCTTTCCTTTCTCTCTACTGGGCTGGAAGAATTTCTGTTTAAAAACCAAACAAAATAAAAGAAAACAAAAACCAAAACAAAACAAAACAAAGCAAAAAAAAACCACAAAAAAACCAACAACAACAACAACAACAAAAAAGATAGAACAAACAAACAAAAAAAAGACCCAAAAAAACCCCCAAAACCAAAAAAAACCCCAAATCCTGTGCTCCAAAAGGATGAAGGGGGAAAGTAGGCCAGGCTGGATAGGGAAAGGTGATATCAAGGTTCCAATTTTTCATGAACTATATGGTCATAGAAAAATTGAATAGCAACACATTTTCTGCTTTTTTAAGATTAAACAATTTCTATTTGTCATTCTGATTAAATATCTTGTGTTACTAGTTCTGCATCCTGTTATGGGTGTTGTAAATGGTCCCAGGTGGTTTGTGATTACTGAACAGTGGAGAGCAGAGTGAGGGCCCTGATCAGAACCATGTCTTTTCCATAGCATGGTGCTCTGGCCATGCATCATAGCACTTCACAAAGTTTTGGGGTGCTTTTGTAGCACAAAGACATCACTTTACCTCTTTGCTTAACAGCAACAACATTTAAATGAGCAGTATCAAAACCAAATTTAACCAAATTTAACCACATGTAACCACAAATAAACATCCATGGGTTTAAAACCTTTGAAACAGTGATATAGAAATCATATTATCACACTTAAAGTATTCTCTTCACTTACTGGTTCGACTCAGGAAAAAAAAAGGTCTTCTAGAGAATTAAACATAGTCACACCTGTTGAGTAGTCCTCTTGCAATACTCAGCAGAACTGGCCCACATGTGATTTCATGAGATTATGCATCAAAGGAGATTAAGGTCACTATCCAAAACCATGTGTACATGGTCAACAGCATCACTGGGAAATTAACAAGGAAGAATCCTCCAGATCTCTGGATTTTCAGATGAATTGCCTGATTTTTTTTTTTTTCCTATTTGTAAATTTGAGTTGGAATCCTAAGTAGAAATAATTATGGCATTTTCTCTATTCATATCAGGAAGTGGGATTGTTTTGACTGGAATTTTGTATTTTATTCTGGCTTTTCTGGTCAGCCACGTGTCCCCTTTTTTAAAGGGCAAAAAAATTACCTAATTAAATGGATAATTAGGAGTATTGTTTTTACAATTGTGCAAAGTGATGTGAATATGTCAAAACTTCAGAAGAATCTGCTTCCTGTCCTTGGTAAAGTTAGGATGAAATATACCATGAGAAAAAAATATTCTGCATCCCTGAGCCTTTACAATTCTGTGAAGTCTCATGGAAGAAAATTGTACAGAGAATGCTGTTTTCTGTCATTTGGATTTACAGACCAGAGGGAAAAAAATAATCTCCTGCTTGTTTTATCCTTTCTTTTCACTGAATTAAATAAAAATATAGCCTTTTTCTTGCTGTAGCCCCCAAATCAGTTCCACCATACTTTATACATATTAACCTTTTCCTGTGTTGCTCATGTTGAACACCAGTGAGACATATTCCAAAGAGATGGAGACTGGAGGAAATAGCTGGCTTGTGAGCCTACTATATAGCCTGCAGCTATATGAAAGATATAAGAATCAGCAGTAAGACAAAATAGCACCAAACATTCAGAAATATCTAAAGATAATCAAAGTGCATTCATAAAAATGAGATCCCAGCTGAGAAATGTACTAGAATTGCTCAAAATGTTCATTTTCAAATCAGTACAAGCAAAAAAATGTTGCTAAGAATTGCCTAAATTTCAGCAAAGCACATGCAACAAGTTTTTCCCATTGAAGAGCTAAAATGGAAATACGTAAATTTAGAGAAGACATAAGAAATTAAGGTGGGGGAAAAGAAGGGTAATTAAAACAATGTGTAAATAAAATGCAGAAGAGTTGTGGTTTAGTTATGAGCAATTTGTTCTTGAAGACAACTTTTTTTTTTTCCTAGAAAATCTGAAACGTTTTAGTATTGCTAGTTTGATACAATCAGATGCATCATTAAGTGTTTTATATACCTGGTAGTGTTGCAGGTTTTATACTAAGCAACATCTGTTATAAATACTTAGAAAAATAGATCTCCATCTTCTTCCAATAAATGGAAACAGTTCAGACTACACTGGAAAGCTTTGGCTGTAAAATTCAGAGTTAGTTGGACTGTGCTGCACCAGCAGCTTTACTGGTATGTTAGTGCATTGTTTAACTGTCAGCGTACTGGAAATGAAGGGTAAATTCCTGCCAGTGCAATGTCAGGAGAAGACTCCTCAAGGCTACTGAACCGTAAAGCCTCAATTCCAATATTTGCCAGCTGTTGGTGTTGGTCTCTGTGGATGTCTGGTTTAGAAACTGAGTCTAAACATGTTCTTCTTCCCTCAAATTTAATTGGTAGAAATAAAAACAAACTTCTTTTGTTCCTTTCCCTCTTAGTTTTGGTTTATTAGTATTATAAAGGATAAATTATTAGGGAAATACTTCTGAGAAGTTCTGACTTCTCGAGATCATTACTTCTTCATCTACTTTTTTTAGTAGTTATTCATTTTGCTGAATTTGTACAGGTTGAAATGCAAATCACTCCTTGAATTATGATGGCATAGGGAAATCTTTCCATGTTGCTTCCAAAAAAATTCTAATAAATAGCGGAGACTACTTGTAAGAGGCTATCAAGGTTTGCTTCTTGTCTATTACCATGGTTTACCATGTATCAGTCTGTAGATTATTGCAACTATTTACTAGGGCAGATAGTAAACTTTGACTATAATAGCACCTGACTTGCAGTAGATCACATGAATTGGTTTCCATTATCTGATGCTTTATATTTATGGAGGAGGTAAAGCAGAACAGATGTCTAACTCCACCATTTTTCTGTGTAGAATGCACTACATATATTTTTGTTCTCTCATGTTCCCATTGGAAAAACAAAAAAAACAAAACAAAACAAAACAACAATAAAAAAGTCTCCGTGGAAATATAACTGAAGTTTGCAACACTGAATAAGAGTTAAATTGCTTAAAATATGTTTAGACAGAATTTCTAGTCTGACACAATTTCTGGGTTTATTTTAACAAGCTGACTTTGGTTAACAGTTTTTCAATTCACCATAATTTATTAAGAGCCAAATAAACTTGGTTCTGTTCTTGATTATCTCTCTGAAAATGCTAGCTTAAATTTGCCCTTGTTTAAATAGCACTAAATCAATGAGAGATCAATGTTGAATATAGCCCTGACTCTTGGAGAGACTGTAATCAATGGAGCATTTGGTTGGTTTTATCTGATTGAGACTTGGTCTGAGACTAGACAATTACAGGAAAATAACTCCTTGAAAGTTAATATATTTTCCTTTTCCTTTACTGTGTCCTCTGGTTACAGTGCAAGGGACTTGTGACAAATGCTGTATAATATGTGTTATAAAATACTTGCAAAATATATGGTCGTTGATTGTTTCCATAGGCTGCAACATATTTCTTTTCCAGGGCCCACATCAATATATCTCTGTGTCTGTGAGGATGGAGGAAATTGGGAATGTTAATGCTACCCCTGGCAGTAGTTTTTGCCATACCTTTTGACTAGGGGAGCACTGTCAGCTATTAAATTGCCCTGTGGGCCCCAAATGTCAGCATATGAAACGCACAATTTGTAATTCTAAAAAAAAATTATTCAAAGGAAATTGAGTATGCCCTTATAAGCTACATGTTGTGTAAAATCAGTACTCCTCCTGGATGTTTAGAGATTTATCGACGTCTCTTTGAGCTCATGTGTCTACAGGACCATTTTAGGGGCATTCAAGCACAGGAAGAGAGGTGCTGCCAGAAACCAGGGCTTCACAGGCAACGGAGTTGGGGAAGGGTCCAGAGGGTAAATCCTATGAGCAGCAGCTGAGGGAGCTGGAAAGGGCTCAGGCTGGAGAAAAGGAGGCTCAGGGGGGACCTTGTGGCTCTGCACAACTCCCTGCCAGGAGGAGACAGCCGGGGGAAAGTGGGCTCTACTCCCAGGGAACAGGGACAGGAGGAGAGGGAACGGCCTCAAGCTGTACCAGGGGAGATTTAGNTTGGAGTTCACATCCTTGAAGGTGTCCAAGGAATGACTGGACATGGCACTCAGTGCTGTGGGCTAAGTGACAAGGTGGGGAGAGGTCACAGGTTGGATTCGATGTTCTCAGAGTTCTTTTCCTACCTAAATTATTCTGAGATTCTCTATTGTCAGAAAGCTTCTTTCTCCCTAGAGATTTTCACTGCCATGGTTCATGGAAAGCTAAATATCAATCTACAATCTCAGCATCACAAAGTAGAAGGATTCCTCAAAATTACAAAGAGCATTTATTTAAACCATGTTTTTTTATTTTATTTTTTTTTTACACACCATAATCCATGTGATTCTAGTCCTTTGTGTAGCTGTAATGAAGACACAGCTACTTACAATTTAAGCAGAGAGTTTAGAAATATTTCTTCAGGCCAGTCTGTAGTTACACAAACTCCAGGTTAGCCAGTACGAAGAACAACTCCCCTGCTGGGCCTCAAAAGGGTAAACCTTGCTTATCCCACTTCCATGTCACAGGAATGACAGCATTGCTCGAGGCAATCATGGACTCATTAAGGTTGGAAAAGTCCTGTAATCAACTCTAACCATTAACCCAGCACTGCCAAGGCCACCACTAAACCATGTCCCAAGTGCCACATCCACAGGCCTTTTGAACACTCCAGGGATGAGGATTCCACTACTAAAATCCCCACAGTTTTGGCCTTCAGCCTTGCTGTGCCCTGAGCCAGCTCCTGGCACAGGAATCATCCTCCTCCCTGNAACTCAATATCTTTTTTGGAGTGAGTTGCCCAAAACTGAATGCAGGATTCAAGAAGTGATTTTGCTTTTGCATCAGACAGAGAATGATCTACTAATCAGATTTCCATACTGCAGTTTTGGAGGATCCTATACTCTGCATTTTCCCCAGCACCAATGTGGTGAGATGCTTGGCTTACTGTCAGCAGGAATCTCAGAGCTCCTGTAAAACCATTGAGTTCCCTTTCTGGAAATAGTCCATATTTTTTCTTGTCTGTTATAACACTTCTACATTTTTAGCATAGTTCCATAATTTCAAGCTCTCTTTGCACATTCAATTATCAATTTATCTCTTATGAAATGATGGAATCCTCATTATCCATGCAACATTTTCAGAAACTCACTCTAGAAGTCAGCAGTCCTTTTATCTGCATCTGCATTTGTACAGTTCTATCTCAACAACTCTAGTATTAGATCATTGTAATCTAAACATTTCTCCTAATTTCCTGATGCCCACTTTAAGGACACTGTCTGCATGCTCCACAGAGAAAGGAAAACACTTAAAAAATAACCTTAAAAAGTACAATTTATTGCATTTTTAGAAAATATAAATATGGTAAAAAATCAGAGAAAAGTCCAAAAATGAGAAGTCTGGAAGCTTGTCTTCTGCGTAACAGACATCCTGGTTTAATTGACAGCAGGAAAATTGAGGGTTGTTTAATAAGCTTCATTTCTCCAGTCTTGTTCAGCCCAGACTTCAACCCAGACTTCTTTGCTGGCAAACATCAATTCACAGTGTGCAGTTAACCCCTGGAGCCTGCAGTGTATTGCACTGTCCTGAAACACTCCACCTTCCTGTGTGACAATCTGTTATAGCCCAGTGCCATCGCCAGCTGGCAGGTAATTTTCCTGTGGAAGACTTTTCTTCCCAGTAAGCGCTGTCATGGTAATATTCAACCCCAGCCATGTAGTTAAAAGAAATTGAAAGGAATAGTCATTTCCCGAGGATGTCTCAACCCATCCAGAGACAGGCGTGCAAGGCGGGATAAATCGCGTTTGGAGGTACTTTCATCTCTTTGCCAATTAGAAATTAGACTACACACCAGACTTTTATGTGCATAAAGCTTGTTGGGATAAATCTTACTCCAAACATTTGAGTTCTGTAACAGGCAATTCCAGTAACAATAACTATAAGGTTGTCTGAGATAGAGATAGATACATCGGAAAACTAGATATTGTTGCTCACAGATTATGGGGAAAGAAAGAGGAACACAGCCAGATTTAACTTTGCACATAATGAACTTATAGATGGAAAGACAGGAGAATCAAACTCTCATTTAGGATTAAGGAACAAAGACACAGCTTGAATCTCCAGGACGTGGACAGACAAAGTGTAACAGTCTTCATCAAACAAGTCATGTAGCTGGCCATGGGTATTTAGAGTAAATCCTCAGCCACCAGCATCCCACCTTTTAGAATAGCCTAGCTGGGATCCAGTGGAAGGCATTATCTGTAGGTTTAATTTTGCTGCTGCATCAGGAGCTTTTGAAAAATATGCTTTCAAAATCCCTACAATTCATTGTAGATCATGAAAAAAAAAAAGGGATATTTCAAATGAAAAAAAAAAAGGAAAATTAAAAATAAAAAAAAAAAAAAAAACAGGACAAACTCTAACAAAAAATAGCAATGAATCCTCTTCCACACAAAGGGAAAAAAAATAATTGAATGCTTAGTGAAATGCCTTGTGGCAAAATACCTGACATTACCATTAGTAAGTAAATTCTAACCTTTGCCTTGTCCTAGTTTTACCTGTAGAGTATTTTGACGTCAACCCACATACATGGGACCAAAAGTAGGTAGTATTTCCTTTCCTGTGATTGTTTTCAGGCATGGAGCCTTCCATTTTAAATCTTGTTAAAATTTTCCAAAACTACCTACTCTACAACAAACATTAAAAGAAAAAAATCTTATCCCACATCTCTCTGGCATTTCTCTTCACCCCGTCTTAATGCTGAAAGAAGAAAAGAAATTAGTTTATATGTTAAACAACTCAATTTCTTTTGCTTTATTTTTAGTTTGTTCAGGCAACAAACAGAGATGCTTGATATGTACTACTTATTCATCCCTCTAAAATTAAATGGGAGGGGTTTTTTTTAAATAAAGTGGAATCCTACTTCTAGTTGTACACTCTTCCTATTTAAATCAAGTTAAAATTTTGTCTCCCACTCTTATCTGTAATCCAATGCATTTAATACTTTTTTTCTCTTGCTTTCATATCTGGTTTGTCTAAACCACCTGTCCTTAGTCCTTGGTTACCTCACCCTTTCCTGTCTATTTGGCTTCTAATTCCAGGCCTTTTGCCAGTCTTTGGGGGTTTTTGTTTCTTCCCGTGTAATTCCTTGTTTCAGATCCGTGACTTTTTTATTTCCTGCTACCCAAACAACAACTGACATTTGCCAAAAGGCAAATTTGCCAAAATGCTCTTCACTAAACTGACTTAGGCCAACACCAGAAGCAACAGTTGTGAGCTGGTGGTCCTGGCACTCATGTCCAAGGTGAGATGTTTAACTCAGCCTCAACTCCTTCTACTGCCTTCTATAGCAGAGCAAAACTGGCATCTCTAGGGAAGGCTTCCTCTTTCCTAATTCCTGTGGTAAAACAAACCAAACACAATGAACATAATTTAAATAATCCCACAGGAAGATGAAAATGTCAACTGAAGTGGGAGCCGCCAGATTAGATTATGAGTTTGATCATGCCATGTCGAAAGTGGAACTGGACATTTCTAATGATAAAATTTTTGGTGATGGGAAGTCAAAGAAGTTTCTTGGCTGCATCTGTTTGAGAGGTATATCATGGATACAGAGATGTAGAGGGGTTTTTTTGGTTTATTGTTTAGGAAAATGCTTATGTGAGCCTTGGTTTAGGCAACTAGGTATGTAAAATGCATTTTCATAATACATGAAGCTGGCCTGGCTGCAAAGAAATGGAGTAGGTGACTCCTTTTAAAATTTTGATAGACTTATTTTCTATTATTCTCACTAATTCCTGGCAGAAATTAGCCATAGATGTTGACAGAGACAAGGAACAAAACAGGATCAAACAGCAACAATAATGAAATCTCTTATTTCAGGTTAAAATTCTTATGTATATTTATATATGTGTGTCTGTTTACTTACAATGTAGATGGTTATATATAACTGTGCTTCAGTGCAAAGCTCAGGTTCTGAATTTAAGGTGATTAATAATTCATGTTATTTCATTCTAATTATCTCTTTCAGTTGCAATGTAACTAAGATGACCGTTGTGTATTCAAGTCATCTTGAAATCCCGTTTGGATCCTGATTCGGTTTGTTCCATTTCCTTAACTTTGTTCTTCTCTAGAGATGATGTTTCTCATTGACCAGCTGGAATACTGTTGGATTCCTTAAGAGAGAGCTCTCCCTCAAAGCTTGCCCAGGTTTCAGTCGTCTCTGAAGCTGATTACAACTATGGCTCGTTGTGCCAAGGTCAGAGCACAATGCTTGCTTGGTTCCAGCCCAGGGGAAAATGATAAATATGTCTAAGCAAAACAAGGATTATTCTCAAATTACTATTGCATACAATGAACGCTGCTTCCAGAGAGCATCATTAGTTCACACAAGGAGTGGAAGAGGTGTATCTGACAAACAAACACATTTATCTGCCTTGGTTATAAGACTAGCTTTCCTTTCTCTAATTAGAATGAGACCTCCACCTTCGCAGTCCATCAGGGTGCACTGTGGTAGATCCATGCTCTTTGTCCCTTCTCACAATAAGGAGAAAATTATGTTCATAATGACTTTGCATTTGACGAGAACCATGAAAGTGTGGCTTGTACCAAGACAGTTGTGCTGCCAAAATGTTCACACTTGCTTATATGCCAACATTTTCATTGGCAGTATTATTTATATGAAATACAAAAAACTTTTTTTTCACTTTTCTAGCCCTCATGTCTCCTCTAAGCAAAAGGAAAGGGTAATTAATTCTTTTCATGGATAATTATATGTTTTTAAAATTTGCTGTATGAATATTATGAGACATGTCAGAAATGCCGTATTCTATAAAAAAAAAATTACCAAAGAAAATTTCCCAAGATACTGCAAGAGGCGATGCACAATGAAACTCATTAAACGTCACATTTTCCTGCAAAAGTCCATTCATTAAAATGTCCTGGTTTAGATACCAATTTTAATGGAATTTCTCTATGAACTCCAGCCTCTTTATCTTTTTTCTGTTAGTTTATGATGTGCTTTATTGTCACTTAGAGGAAAGAAAATACATAAGTGATGATGTGACAATTTCAGGACAATACACTGAGTTTATAATCACAATTTTGAGGAAATCTAGTTTGAGAGTAGGACAAAGAAGCCACTTTTGTTTCATTCACAGCAGAGAAAATGCAAAACTTACTGAATATAAAGGCTTTAGATGCTGATAAGCAAGAAAACTAAGATAACAGCTTGAAAAGCGTGGAGAGGGGAAAAAAAAAAAAAGTTGGATTAATTGCATTATTCTGAAATAGGTGGAAAGCAGTCAAATCATCTTCTCACAGGTCTTGCTCTCACTGAGGTACCAGTAATTTGGCCTAAGTAATGAAGGCTTTCATATTAAGCACAGGCACTTCATCTTATAGTCAGGTAGCAAAGACAAATCATTGTCGTCCTGTCAAGTATACTGGGAAAAAAGGGATTAAGAGCTATAGTTTAAATTATAAGATTGAAATAGTCTTGAAAATGCAAACATTTGCTGGCAGAAAGACAGATGTAAAGCAAACAGTCCATGATCTCTCTCTGATTTTAGAGGTTTTACAACATGAGATAGAAGACAAGAACTCCATTCTTTACCATCTAATGTCTCAATAATTTCTGCTTTGTTTTTCTTCTTAGTAGACTAGTTTAATGCTCCATCAGTTGCTGCTCTGGCTACAAAACCACAAAGTTTTTGCCAAACCTTTTATTCATTTATTATGTCAGTGAATCACACCGACATCTAAACATTTTTCTCTTGCAATTATTGTTTTGAAGGGGAACAAAAACACAAGTAGGAGATGAAAACTGCATGTTTAATTTTCATCCTGACTACAATTTCAGTGTTAATTTTTTTTGACTGCTATTTTAAGTGCTGGGAAAGAGATAAATTGGCTCAAAGCAAATTTTCATGTGCCATTGAATGTACAAAATCTAGAAGGTATTTGATGTGAATCCACATGGAGCTATGATATTCCCCTCCTCTTTTTCACACTGCAACTGCAGAAGAGAAATTTCTTTTGAAGTGCAATTAGTAAGCAAAAAAAGTCCCTTATTAAAAGAAAAAAAAATAAAGAAAATAAATAGAGAGGAATTAATATCCAGCTGTATCAGCCTGAAAGCAAAACGAAAGCCACTGTCTCAACTCTGAAGGTCTGACGGAGTTAGCACATGCCATTTTTATACCTTATTTCAGACTGACTGGAGTATATATCTTGGGAATGCAAAAAATTAGAGCCTTGTTTTAGCATTCTTATCAGGAAAAAATTACCTCTGAAATTGTGTAAAGAGAGAGAGATCTAAAATTTATAGAGCCGAGACTTAAGTGTAAGAATTGATTTATAGTATCCAAACTCATAGTATTATCTTGTCAGCCGACACCAAAAACAGTTCCAGCAGGGACAGCATTAGACCTCAAGGGGAAGGACTGAAATAATTGATCCCATCTGTTAGCATCTCAATCACTAGCAATGATCAGCTCAGGGTTGTCTTGAACAGATCAAAAAGACTTTCAAAGAGTGACTATTAACAGTAATCTGTTTAGAGAGATGTAAAAATTTAGGTCCATTGGAGATATCTTGTATTTCCAGCATTCTGTAAAACCAGAACAAAATATTTAAAACTTATCTCAATACTCCCATGTGTTACTTACATTGTAGCCCAGAACTTCAGGGCTGCAGTACATGAAAANCAGGAAGAATTATGGTGCATATGGGAAACAGTTATTAGTTTTCATAAGAAACTATATCAGTTTACCAGGTAATCTCACTGCACGTGCTTGTTTGTTTGGGGTATTTTTTAAGCAAGAAATTTGAGAATCACAGGTTTGTTGGAAGGGACCACATTGGGTTCATCTGGTCCCACCTCCCTGCTGAAACAGGGTCACCCTGGACTACATGGAACAGGGATGTGTCCAGAGGAGTCTGGAATATCCCCAGTGATGGAGACTCCATCCCCTCTCTGCACAGTCTGTCCCTGCACTCGGTCACTGCCCAGGACAGAAGTTCTTCCTCATGTCCAGGGGGAGTTCCTGGGCTCAGTCCCTGCCCGTGGCTCTGGTGCCAGGGCTGGGCCCCAGAGCAGAGCCTGGGCCCTGCTCTGCCCCTCCCTGCACACAGGGACAGCCAGGGAGGGGGTCCCCTCTCAGCTGGGGCTCCTCTCCAGGCTGAGCAGCCCCAGCTCCCTCAGCATTCATGGATGCATCTTATAGGGGCCAGTGGACTTGTGGATGTTGTGTTTGCCTTGGTGTGTTCTGACCTAATCCTCCTGGAAGTAGGGAAGGTCTTCCTCTCAAGATTCCTTTACCCTGATCTCCTGTGCCAGAGACCCCTGAGGGCTGGGGTTGTCAGTGAAGACCAGTGCAAAGACTGCATTCAATAACTCTGCTTTCTCTGTCTTTTCTCTTACCAGGATCCCCTCTCCATTTACTAATGGGCCCACATCATCCTTTTTTTTTTTTTTTTCCTTTTGTTACTGATGTATTTAGAAAACCATTTTGAGTTCTCCTTGGCAGCCTCACCCAGATTTATTTCTCTTTGGGCCTTGGCCCATCTAGAAGGAAAGCTGAGGAGACCAGTGCTAGTGTATGAAAATCTGAAAAAGAATTTAAGCAGTAAAGTGCTTAAAAAATATGGGCATGAACTTAAGTAACGAAAAGGTTTGGCTCCCAGAGAGTTTAGCAGAGAAAATTCTATGCATAGAGGATAATTGATGTCTTAGTCTGGACTCTGACAAAGCCTTTCGTGAAACCTGCATGACAGCAACCCCACACACCCTCTTTATTTGGAACAGGGGATTAAACAAGCCAATTGTGAATGACAAGTGAATATGAAGGTGCAGAAGGATCATAGAACTATTTAGGTTGGAAAATTCTCTAAGATCATCAAGTCCAGCCATTAACTCAGCACCATTGTGTTTACCACTAAACCACATCACTAGGTGCCACATCCACATATACCTCCAGGGATTGTGACTCCGCCACTGCTCAGGACACCCTGTTCCAATGCTGGACAATATTCTCCATGAAAAATTGGGGTTTTTTTTCCCTAAAATCCAAATTAAACCTCCCCTGACACACCTTGAGGCTATTTCCTCCTATTAGACAGAATCAGGGAAATCAATAGCCTAGGTTTTATTGGCATAAATACCATTGCTGTGCTTTAGTTAATATTGCCATTTTCTAGCATTACAACACTACCTAAAAGTCTAAACTCAAGGTTACATGCAGGACTAAATTCTCATGAAGACACAACACTTTATGCTTCCATACATCTCTCTGTATTCAAAAGAGAAGTTATAAATGTTAAATAACCATCTGACCCACCAGAAAAGTAAAACTATCAGTCATCAGAATTCCTCCTGGCTGCAGTGTCTCCTTCACAGCTCCATGAAGCTGAGGACACAAGTGCCATGTGTGCTCCCTGGGGACATAAAGAGCATCACATTCTCATCATGAAAGCAAAACTCTTGCTCATTAGGTTACATAGCTGTCACAACACACTGATCAATCTTTCGGTGTGACACTTGCAGCCAGCACAAAACAAAGACTACAAATGCCGTCAAAACACAACACAGAGCAGCAAAAAGCTTTGTTTTGGGGAAAACACCCACAAAGTGACCAAAAAAAACCCCTCAGCAACAGAACAGAGACCCATCAGTGCCATCCCCTCCTGCACCCCTGTGCCCTGGTCTGATGTTCACACACACAAAGATGATCACAGACAGCTGACACAGCACTTGCCATGAAAATTGACACTGGCATTCACCATATTTTTTGAAATGTAGTCAGAGTGCTGTTTAAATTTTAACCTACAGTCAAATCAGACAGGATTGCACATCTCAGTTGCCAGATTTGCTCTCCCAAAATTCCCAATTCTAATGAGTATACTTGAAAATTATTTTCCATGGGATAAACTGCCCTGTAGAGGAGAGAAACAGAGGGTTACTGCAGCTTTCCTTAGGGTGAACACTTGGTGAAATCCTCTTACTTGATTTAAACCTACCAAACATAGAACAGGAAGAGTCAGTGTGTCTAATGCTGTGTTACCTCATGCAGATCTTCAAAATTAATGTTTCTGCTAAATTTTGTAAATTCTTACCTTTGTTTTTTTAACTCCCTGGCTGTATGTACAGCTGAGTGATTAAAAAAAAAAAAAAAAAGTAGGTGAAAGATTGCCTTTATACTTCAGAACCTCATTGCTATAGAACATACAATAGATTCTTCTAAATGCATTGATTTTGACCTACCTAATTATTGAACAAACCGAGCCCTTAGCGTTGCTGAGCAAACAAAAGCCAGGGAAGCTCTAACCCTGTAAGGGCAGAGGCACTTTGTCCACATTTTGTAGTGGGGATCCCAGACAAGGAGCCAGGCAGATGGTCAGAGCTGCTCACTCTGCCATCCACCCACCTCCCCTACCAACTCTTCTCAGCACATCCCCTTTGTGGGCTGCTCCCTTTGGGGTGGCTGATTCATCACTGTTCGCGGCCCAGGAATCCAAGGGTAGGATTTGTCTTATCTCATTTGAGATATCTAAAGGTTAGAGATCTAAATCTGAGCTGGTCACCCTAGGCTCTTTTATTTTTTTGTCAGTGGAGAGAAATAGGACAGAGGGATGAGTCTCTGGAGATGTTTATCTCCTAGTGATGTGAATCACCCTTTATATAAAGCCCCTTATGTGATGTTAGAGATCAAGTTTATGCTCTATTGTGTTATAGCTAATCCTCATACCAAGGTGCCTAATAAGTCTTAGGCATGACCTTTGACCATGGTATGACTACTTCTATGCTTTATTCAAAGTGGATCCTTGTAGTTTCTCTTGATGGAAATTTCCTGTGTTTTTAACTTTAGTTTTCATCTGAGCCAGAGGAATGGTCACTACTTATATTGCAAATGGTATTTTCTAAGGTTTACTTATAAAAAAGTATTTAAAACCCTTCAGAATATGATATTTCCACACAAACTTCACATATAAAAAATTGAGACATCCTAGAGATTCAAAAGAAATAATTTTAAAATAAAAAGTAGAACTGATCAATAAAATGTATCATATTCCTTTGTATTCTTCTTTCCTAGGCAATGTTTCAATACAGAAATTTCTTTTATAATGTGTTGAATGGAATAAAAGAGGTTAAAAACCAAACCAACTTAAAATCTCACAATATTAAATTCTAATGAATGCAAAGACCTTGAAAACATCAGTGGCTCTGCAAGCCAAGTGCTGATCCCTTTGATAGAATATGCAGGAATAAAATAGTTAGTAGCTGAAATGCTATGGCACAGTAATAATTGCTTTGCACCTGTAATTCTATCTCTCATTTCCCTATTTACTGTTTGAAGCTTTTGTTTATCACAGAGTCATATTCCAGTCTCTTCATTTGTAGTCCATTTCTGGAAAATAAAGTGTGCTGAAAGGCACAAAAGACCATGATGATAAATTAAACAATATTTCTTTCTCACACTATCTGTTTTTTCTAAGCAGAAAAACATTTTATCATCTCTGTCTTTTTTGGGTTGTTTTTTTTTAAATTTAACTCCTGTGTGTAATCTCAGGATTTGATCCTATCTCATTATATAAAAGCTTGACAAATTTGGCAATTGTTAACATTATTATTTTACCATCACCATTATTATTTTACTATCACCGTTATTATTAGGGTTCAAATTAAATTTTGTAAATTAATAAGCTTATATGGAACTTATCAGAATGCAAACCAAATTGTAATTAAGGTTTGGAAAATTTGAATCTCTACTCTGTCTGGCAGGAAGTCACTTTTTCCACACAAGTCATGAACAGAGATTGCTATGGAGAACAAAGGGAGATGTCAGCTACTGTTCTTAGTGAGGACTAAATTCTGACTGAATGACTTAATTTAAAGGCACAAAAAATTAGTGGGTTTAAGAACCAAAAGAAGGTTGAAAAAGGGGAAAATTCCACATCTCCAGAATAAATGCA
>VXBQ01012043.1:4860-22322 GCA_013400175.1 Phainopepla nitens
GCAGAGCTTTCAGTAACTTCTGAAATTTGTGGCACCCTGAAGAAGGGTACAGCATGACACCCCTGCATTTCCCTACACAGAGCCAGATGTATCTGGAAAAACCTGAGTACTCTAGCCAGCAGTGATTAATTAATTCTGATATTCTGTTTGCAATTAAAAGTGCTAGAGAGCTGGTCAGTCTCTACCAAATTGTTTTGGTTCTGTTTAGTCTTACTTTCTCTTGTAAAAAGTTTGATAGTCCTGAATCGCCTATTCCTGGGTTGCAAAGTGATGAAATATTTATTCTGTATATACCAAGGGCAAGACTTTTTCAGGAAAAGCCTTTATATAAAAGGCAACAGCCCAATGCCTATCAAGGTCACTTTTAGAACAAATGGTATGTTACCACAAACTGTGCTAACTAAAACTTCTGGAAAGAACATTGTAAAGGCATATCTTGCTTGAAAGCGGCGAAATTCACAAAAACAAACAGCAGGCTGGAATTTGTCCTAACTAAAGACTAAATTACAGGCAAAATGTTCAGTTTTTACCCCAGTCTTTTAAAGGGACTTATGAAATACACTTCATTAAAGTCTTTTTTATCCACAACACTTTAAACAGGTCATAAACAATTTGGAGTAGGAACAGAAGGAGCAATATGACAAAATGCTGCTCTGCAGATTAGGGCACAGACTCCTGAACTTAAGTCCCTTTTCCTGTAAGCAGTTCCATTAGGACTATTTCCACATGCAAAGTTTTGGAACACCATACCCACAAACTATAAAGGAAAATTAAAACAACAAACCAACACTGTCTCAGAACAGCCAGACCATAATGTTGCAGCAGATGTTGGGATTTGTCCTCAAAGAGTAAGATTTGCTCATAAACGGGTCTTCAGTGCCTGAGCTGGAAAGATCTGCAGCTGCAATAAGTTCATTATCCACAAAAATGGGGACAGTACAAACTGCACATTTCAAGTAGTTCTGAGTTACAGTCACTGGACTGAGTCCAAAAAACCTAAATATTCATAGTTAATGACCAAGTTCTGAACTTTTAACTCAACACAACGTTAATGTCAGTTGTGCTATGGGCTTGTTGCAACACGGAACTTCTTTGGACAGAGAGGCCTGCAGGGAAATGGCTGAGCTGTCCAACCCCCCCTGTGCTGAGGCTGCAAGCCTCAGGGAAGCAGGATATTCAGCTGGGAAGCTGGTGAACCTTTTGGGACAGCAGGAACCTATGCAAGGAGAGCCTGCACCATAATAGCAGAGCCAGGCGGCTGGCACTGAAGATAGACGAGGTTACAGGGCAATATTTGACCCCAAAAGAAAGCTGACAGGTGTGGTGAACATCTGGTTTAGATTGGTGAGGTCTACCGTGTGAATGTGGCAAGCGCTTGAAGTGCCTGTGAAAACATCAGGAGGGAAACAAGCAGCAGTAAGAGAGGCAATTTAGACCACCCACTAGCCCATCAAACAGCAAGTAAGAAAGACAAAGAATGTGACGGGACAACATGCCTGGGATCCAGAGATAGCCGCCAAAATACTGGCATCTTAGACCTGAAAGTGGCCAGCCTTGTACACAGCTCACAAACAGCTTCTCTTGCTGCCATCACTGGAGACACAATATCCACTGTTCACCATTAGGACCTTTATCACAGAACCACAGAATAGATGTGGTTGGAAAGGGCCTCTGGAGATCACCTAGTCCAGCCCCCTGCCAAGGCAGAGTCCCCTGGAGAAGGTGACATGCCCAGGTGGGCTTTGAATGTCTGTCTCGTGTCCATTGACGAGATGCAAAGATACCAAGGCGCCAAAACATGGAGCACCTGCAGACTCAAGGTCAAAACACTGCTCAGGCTGAAATCTTACCTTAAAACTCTGCCTGTCTTCACCTGCCAATGTTACTTTAAGATAAAGTTTTCAGTTTCTAAAAACCCGCGCGCGCCGCGAGGACCGAAACAAAAACGCGCGACAAGGAAACCGCTTCTTGCGGCAAGCGCGCCGGAAATCGCGACCGAGAAAAGAAACGGTAAATGCTTACGTTCATAGCAGTAGGCATCAAACTTGCTATCGGGGTAAGGGAAGCCTGTTTGGTTCTCATAGCGATACAGGGTTCTCACCCCAAGCAAACCCCCGCCGCACTGGGGCCGCGCCACGGAGGCCGGGTACCGGACGCTGCCGTCCGCCAGCCAGCCGTAGTCGCACTGGTCAAAGCCGTTCCTCCAGGCCACGTAGAGGTTCCCCACGGAAGCCAGGACGCCGCCTCGCTCCTCACACAGCTCCCTAGCTTCCTCGAAGGTGAACTTCTGGGGGGCTGAGACGTGGACCACTTCATCTGGAGGGGGAGACAAAAGAAAACAGCGAGGGTTGAGTAGCACGTGCCACCATCAATCACTTCCCGCCCTCCTTTCCCCTACCCCGGAGTCCTGCAAGGTTGGGGCTTTTTTCCCAAAACACGACTATTTATTTTCCCTTAAAAAGGAAAATAAGCAGATAGTTGTAAACCAAATGTTCCAGGCTTGAATTTCAAAGTTAAACTGCCACAAAGCATGAGCATTTGTAAGCAAACTTTATGCCATGAAGTACACCGTGGCTGGACACTGAGTCCCTTCCTTGGCCTCTAGCAGAGGTAACAGCAGCCCTGAGGCTCCACTGTGACCCCTGTTAGAGCAGATTTTGCAGCTCAGCTGAGTTAATTAAATCCAGTCCATCAGAATTTACTTTTTCCATAAAGCAGATCTTCCACTTCTGCAAGCCTCCTACCTGGCCCTTTTAGGCATTGCTAGAATCTCACTTCAAGCACCCAAAAAATAGGAAACATTCTTCACTGGCTTCTCTAGAGCAGCTTCTAATGTCAGATTTCCATCAGCCTCCATCTTGTCCATGTGGAAACAAAAGGTGAGGAAATGCACAAGACACGTTGCATGCACAAAGCCCTCTTTGTGTGGAGAAGCTGAATTAGTCTAGAATGTTGATAGTATAGTTCAGCTTCCAAGGAATAACAGTTTGTAAGTAATAGCCATCCAGTTGGAAACCAAAACAAAGCAATAGCACATCTAATATTTTGCTTCCAAGGTAAATCACCATTGTGCAGTTGTCTTGGTTGCCTCATTCGCCTAAACACTCTAAAGAAAAATCAAGCCTCTCACGTTCATGTCCTGGGAATGAAGCAACAAACTGACCCTTTTCCAGTTTTTGCTTAGACTTCAGATGAAACCAACCAGACCTAGAATGAGCGTGTTCAAAATAGCAGTGCAAATTCAAAATATTTGTTGCAAGACAGCGATGCCCTCCCTCAGCCACAGCAGGCCAGGACACAACAGCCACTGTCACAGGAAAACACTGCTTTTCCATGCTGGCCATGCAATCTGTCTCACCTCTGCACAGGCCTGAAGGGAACGCAGAAAATTGCAGACAGAAACTACATCACCCCGAGCAGTTTCATTCACATCAATATTAGGCTTGTTTGGGGACTGAAAGGAATGCAAGTGTGAAAGGAGGCAAGGTGCCAGGTTTCTTTTTTTCCTCCTAGGTAGAGGCTCTGATTTGTTATTACAGCTGTAGCACCAGTCCCATGGCGTAACTTGCTTTATACACATTGTGTGCAGCTTCCAGCTTGGAGGTAGAGGGACAGAGCGTGTCTATTGGAGAGGGACAGATAAGGGAAGCAGAGAGCCATTCGTCCTCAGAATGGTTCATTCAGCTCATCAGACCACACAAATAATGAGCATTTTTTGTAACATCCTTCTGCATCTGCCTGCCAGCTCTGGTGCCACGTCCAGCACAGAGTGATGGATGCAGTTATCCCACAGTCTTGTGCCAAAAGCAGCACCATGAAACTGGGAGCAAACAAAGGCCCCTCCAGAGCAGCCCTCTCTGCTCTGAGGACTGTTCACTGATCCTCTCACAGCAGCCATGATGTATATCAAAATTAGTAGTTAAAACGCAATTTAATTGCAATTATATAGCAGGTATCAGTCCAGTTAGATGAGGAAGTGAGAAAAGTGAAGAAGAACGATGAATTGTTGCAACTTCTGTAAACAAAAAACTAATTGCAGACAATCCCACAACGTTCCTTCTGAGAGAAACTTATATAATACACAGGAAAATGGGTAAACAGTGCAAGATTACTAGAAAAGCAATTTTTCCATCAAGTGATTGGGATCACTGGCTCCAAATGGAGCTTGTACACAACATCATTAAAGCTGGTGCTATTTATTCCTCTGAGCTGTCATCTGCACCCAGTTAAGGCAGAGAAACTTAGTGAGGGGTTATGTCTTGGTGTAAGATTTCAAATTGCAGGGTTTTTCTTTAAGAGAGATCACTTTGCAGAGAAGTGACTTACACAAGCTGCACTTTCTAGGCAAAAGTCTGCCTCAAATTTATCTTGGAGTATGCCTGTGTCTACAATAGTGAGAATCCTGCACACTTAAAAGATGGGTGTCAAACCTTTCTCTGCACTGAATATATTCTACTGATTCCACATGGGCTTATTTTGTTCATCTCTTAAAATCAGCTGCTGTCAAACAGATACCATCTTTGTCAAGGACTGTTTTACAAAAAACCAAACCAAACCAACATAATCTAAAAAAAAAAAAAAAGGAAAGAAAAAAATGAAAGGCCCCACATATTTAAGGAAAAACACATCTTAACCAAAACAATCCAGTAAGTGAAATCCAAAGTGTTTAACACTTAATTGGTATATTCAAGAATTTGTGACAATAAACTCATAAAGAAGGCAAAAAGGCAGCAGGGCAATCACCCATCATATACCAAGTAAATGCACATTTATTTCAGGAATGTTAGTGATAAGATAAAGGGCAAAGATGTTAAAACATGTCATCCTGTAATTGCTCTTGTTAGAGAGCATTTTTCTATGATTCCGCAATTCTTATTTCTAAAAAATCGAGTAATGGGCAAAAGTCATATTGCAAATAGCAGTAATTTACCCTAGGAGCTATGACTCCTCAATTTGTCTCTCCAGTTTGAAAATAGATTAGAATTCTCTAGGATTAAAGGTTCACTTAATGTGCTTAATAATTTTTGGGATGAAATGTGAAAAAACAAAGAAAGAGTTTCATAAAGGCCTTGCTTAATATACGAATCCAGAAACACTTGAAAATTTGTTCTGCTTCTGCAACCTTCTCAAACCACCTCACAAAAAAAAAAAAATATTGGGGGTTTCCTGGGGTTTCTTGATCTCACCCATTTCTAGCATGTGGCTGAAACCTCCTGATTCCTTCAAAGTATCAAAGAGAAAAGGACTCAATCCTTGCACAGAAACTTCTTCTAAAAAGCAAGAAAAGAAACTCTGAAGTTAATGAAATGTAATTAATCCATGCAGCCTCTACAGTTTACTCCTGTTTTTGAAAGCACAACCGCTTCCATATTTAACAGGAGGACTGATCCCACCACTCTCTTACAGCGTTTTTATTAGAATGACTGGAAGCCCCTCAATTTCCCAGCCAAAACACTGAAAACAAGGAAATTAAGAGGGAAAATGTGCCTGCTTGACAAACAAATGACACAGCCACCAACACCAGGCAGGGCAAATCCAGTTGTGTGCGTGTTAAACAGCCACGTGCACTGTTTTTATAGCTGGAGCACACCCTGAGTAACTCAGCAGTACTGTGCAGGCAAAGCCCAGGGCTTAGGCCAGCAGACAGAGGAAAACTGGTTCTGCAGTACCAGGGGCTGGGGTGGAGAACGTGACAGTGTTTAGGCTGCAGACAATAATGTAATGTGTGTTATTGCTGGCTCCTGTTCCAAACCAAGCTCCAGGCTGACGGAGCAGCCTCAGCGGTCACAGCACTCCAAGAATCCCCAGGATCTTCCTCTTACACGTGTTTGTTTTGCTTGGTCAAAAGAGATACCTGATGAAAGTCAGGCTTTTTCCATCTCTTTCCAAAATATCGGGGCAGATGAAGAAGTCAGATTTTTCTCTTGAGGACAAAAGCTGATTCACCTACAGTCCCTGAGGAAAAAGTTTAAGTTCTACATGAATGAGTTCTACAAATATTATCAGCTGATTTTACAGCAAGTTTCATTGCTTTGATTCACTTTCTCTCCTCAGGAGATGTCTCGGTGAGCTGGGCACGTTGGTAGATGTCAATGTCATGAATCACACAACTTAAAAGCGAGGTGGGAAGAAGGGCAGGACAGAACCAAAGGCAGAGGTCAACACACAACTTGTGCTGACTGGAGTAGGGGTGCTGGGTTGATGGTTGGACTTAATGATCTCAAAAGTCTGCTTACCCAGCCTCAGTGATTCTAAGATTCTGTCTCTATTCTCTCACTATGATTCTAAGATTATTACTGTCCCATCTGGAATTTGGTGCTCATGAGCTTTACCTTGAGGTCTGGAGCTCAAATTCTACCTCCTTCACTGTTATCCAAAGCCAGACAGAAAATGCAGAAGGATATCAATTATATGAAAAGCTAATCATTCCCATGGGAGGAAATGCTTAACTCTTACAATTAAAAAAGCCAACCAACCAACCAACCAAAAACAAAGCCAAGACAAAACCTTTCCAGTGCCTTTTCATTTTGGTTCCTCAGTGATAGTTCTGTTTGAGGAGAAGAAACACTATCTCCCACTAAAAATTTGGGAACTCCCTTTTTTTTCTTTTTTCTTCCTTTTTTTTTTTNATGAAGAAGTCAGATTTTTCTCTTGAGGACAAAAGCTGATTCACCTACAGTCCCTGAGGAAAAAGTTTAAGTTCTACATGAATGAGTTCTACAAATATTATCAGCTGATTTTACAGCAAGTTTCATTGCTTTGATTCACTTTCTCTCCTCAGGAGATGTCTCGGTGAGCTGGGCACGTTGGTAGATGTCAATGTCATGAATCACACAACTTAAAAGCGAGGTGGGAAGAAGGGCAGGACAGAACCAAAGGCAGAGGTCAACACACAACTTGTGCTGACTGGAGTAGGGGTGCTGGGTTGATGGTTGGACTTAATGATCTCAAAAGTCTGCTTANGCCAAGACAAAACCTTTCCAGTGCCTTTTCATTTTGGTTCCTCAGTGATAGTTCTGTTTGAGGAGAAGAAACACTATCTCCCACTAAAAATTTGGGAACTCCCTTTTTTTTCTTTTTTCTTCCTTTTTTTTTTTTTTTTAGCATAATGTGCCTGTGGTGGAACTCCAAACCGATTTGTTTGTTTCTGAGAGCTGGAACCCACCAAGTTTATCAAGCAGAGATGTCCTTTGGGAGTGTTAGAGCTCCTGTATTCTATGACTACAGCTGCAAATCAGGGTGCCCTGGGTCAGAGACAAAAGCTGACAAATGCCATCTTTTCTGATGTTCTATAGAGCATTCTAAGGGCATTTTCTCACCCGCACCTGTAACCTGTGATTACTGCTCCTCACCTGGACACAGCCAGCAGGTCAAAGCCCAGGCAGTCATCAGACACTGCCATCACAACTTTCTTTTCCTCAAAAATGTGGAATCTGTTCAAAACTTCATTCCTAGGGCATAGTCCAGTGTGCAAAGAACCAGGAATACCATAACCACTTTGAGGACTAAAACATTTACCCTCGTGCCTTCAGGACCAAGAACCTCCATGTCCTCCACCTCTCTTTCTCTACTCTCCGGGGCTGGTTCTCTGACACACCAGGGTAATAGAGGTGTCCTTAACAAAGCCACTAATTACCAAAACCACTCTGCAGGGCTGGAAAGCCACAAACCCCTAAGCAGCTTGGTTCAACTTTAAAGCAGGAGGCTGGACAAGATGAAGTCTTTTTGTCTTGCACGTCAGAACAAGCCAGTTGATTCCTTTTGATGCGCAGCAGCAATGATTTAACTAAACTTTCCTGGATGCCTTGAGTCTGTTCTGTGCAGACCCATTGGCTGAACAGGAATACTCCTGAGAACTTGACATCATGTGTGCATAACGTCACACAATCCAAGGTTGGATAAGTGTCCAGTATAATGGAAAGGCTCATAATTTTGCCACAGGCCCTGAATTAGAGAAAAAACCATGCTTTTCTCTGTGGCCTAGATTTGAAACCTAATCTAGTTGTTGCTCCAGAATCAGAATAAACTCCAGAGAAGACCTTTAGCTGCTGAAAACACAGAAGAAACTTCTCACCTGAGGCTACATTTTAACTATGACTCCTTTAATTATGACTATCACCCTCACAGAAATTTCCATGACAACAGCAAAACCACATGAGAGTAGGTGGAAAGTATTCAAAGAACATCTGGTTTTGGTTTTCATCCTTCTTCCTTGTGCTCGCTGTGGGGGGGAGATGGTGCATGGGAGGAAGGCTGCACAATCTTCCCCACAGACGCCCCAGAAATAGCTCTGTTAGCGTGAGTGCCCCATCTGCACATGAGGAGGGCTTGTCAGGCATCCGTGGGTTCTGAGGGGGCCTGGCCAGGGGACAATCCCGATGGGGTGGCTTGGGCTTTGGCTCAGCACAGGCCCTCACTCCACCAGTGGGCTTTGGTGGTGGTTCTGTCTCCTTCCCCAACACCACTGCCAAATTAACCCCACACTGCTTGCCTGAAGAATTCAAAGTCTTCCTCACCCAGCATCCAAAGGATTACACCCCTTCGGCTGGTGGTGGTAAGAGATCCTCACTCAAACCTTTGCAGTTCAATCACGTTAAAATCCTTAATCATAAATCACTTCCTGCAGTTAAAAGTACCCTAAATGTTTCTGTTAGTGCGTGGTACACTGAAATAAGTGATGAAATATGAGGAATGCAAAACAGTTTGTAATAAAGCACCATGCCTAGTACCTTTCTAAGGGTACTTTTTCTCCAGGTTCTCATTTTTATCTCCTGGAGCTCAGAAATTTTCAGTCCTCCTCACAATTATTCTTCTGACTGTCACAGCAANTAATCTCTCTGGCCTTCCTCAGAACAAGGAAATGGTAAGAGTTGGCCTAGATAACTGGTTTCAATTTGAGCTAATAGTTTGTGATTTAAGGAGAAATCCACGTCTCTGGCTAAATTCCTGATTCCATACGGCCAGAAAGGAATAAAATCAAGATGGAGTTGCCCCTACAAATCCTCAGTGCAAATACCCAAATTAGTACTGCAAATTCAATGCACATTTATTTTAAAATATATTGCAAGAATTCCCACCACCATTTATGGCCTTCTGGGGTAACACACCAACAGCAGCCAACAGACCAATAAGTGTTCAATGACTTCTGCGGTGACATCCTCATTAGAGCCCAAATTTTGATATCATCAGTCAGGCTTGTGCCATGAATAGTCATTCCACTGACACAGACCCTCCAAATAAGGACCTCTTTAGTGCAAGCAAGTCTAATAGATCTGGCATTGAATCAGGGCAGGGTACACAGAATATGAGCTTTAAAGTTCACATGGAAAAAGTGGTATTTAAGCACACCCCAAGTGCCATGGTTTCATTTTGCTATTATTTAAGTCATGAGCTAAAGGTCACACCTTGCAGGATCAACCTTTGGTGAACAGGGCCAGCAGAAATCTGGCATAATTTTAGCTCTTGAACTGTAAGTTTCCTACCAACACAGCAGTCTAGTTTAATTCAACTTTCCAATAACTCCATTGACATTCTGCCTAAATTTCCATCTTCTGTGTGTGAGTTGTCCAGAGGCACAAACTCACAGATGCTGTGTATCTTCTAACAAGCTCCTCCTCACTTGAAATTAACCTCTGTCCTAACAGAAACTGCTCCTGTTACACAGACAAAGCCGCCTTGGCTCCTCAGCCCCACCTGAAAAAGGGAGTCTGGCTCAGAGGCTCAAGTTCCTGTGAAGGCATTGAGGAATGGTTTATCCTGCACGACACCGCGATGTGGCACCGTGTCCTCCGAGCACCTGCCTGTTTCTCCTCACCCAAACAGAGAAATTTAACTCCTCTGCCTGTCAGCAGAACCTACCTACACTCCTTCTGTGCCCTATACCCATGAACTCCTCCTGGAGGTCACAGGAGTTGTTGTCACACTCCTGATCATTTTAAAACTTCTGAGAGAATGAGAAAATAATAAATCCTCTCTCACATACACACACACAAAAATCAAAAAACCAACCAACCAACCAAAGATACTCAAAACAAAATAAAACAAACAAAAGGAACCCAAACCAAGCAAACTAACAAAAAAAAAAACCACCTAACAACAAAGGGGAAAAGTTGGGGAGTGTCTTTTGCTAACTGTTATAATAATCTGGCATTAAACTTGTCCAATATAATGAATGCAATATAATGAACCAAATCTTTACAATATTGTGCTCTAGTTTATATATTTGTTAAAATCTGAATGTTTCATACGCAAGCAGATCATGTCACCACAGTCCAGCTGATAGGCCACAACAGTGGGACAGAAGTGCAGATGCATCCAGAAAGGGAAACCAGGTCATAAATCCTGGCAAATGAAATTTCAGAACAAAGAAGAACCAATTAATGTCCATGAGAAAGTGAGGATTCTGTGCATTTTCATCCACGAGGACTGCACGGTCACTGCAGCCTCTTTGAACCACACAACAGTCTGGTTCCTGTTGTTCCAAGCAGAGAGCATCAGCCTCAGTGAAAAATGCTTCAGTTTTGACTTAAGTTTTATTTTTGAAAGTTTAGTGATAACTTTTGACCCTGAGGAACTGCTGGCTCCCATGCACCCAGGACAATTTTCTCTGTATTAGTTACATTTCTCTGTTCTTGAAGAGAGAAAGGAACAAGGGATTTTTCTTCACCCAGGAATTACACAGATTAGTTTTTTGACTAAACCTTCTTTTTGTAAGCTAGGAAAGACACGAACTGAATTTTAAAGCATTGATTTGGAGGAGACTCAGAATCCAATCCCATCAAGGACTGATGGAGGATCAAATGACATGAACTGTACATGTTCACTGCTCACTGACAGATGTAAATGGGACATAACTAAAATTAAGACAATGGAAAGCACCAACAAAATTCTGTAACTTAATTTTCAAGTTCAGGTAACAAATTCTCAAGCATATATGTTTTCTGGAGGCTTTGCAATACCTGTGTTGCTTGCATTGCAATAAATCTCCAGGTTGTCTAGGAGAGATCTTCAGCTACTAAAAATAAAACACGTACTAACACTTAGTAACTAAAATCTCTATAAGTCACCAGCAGGAGAAAAATTTACATGACCTAATCTATATCTTATCTAAGACAGATTACAAACAAACACTGAGCACCTGCATTTTTCAACTGCTTTTTAAAAATATATGTACACCTACAAAGGCAGGCTCTCGCAGAGCCAAGGCTGATTTATTGTTCTGCTGACTTTAAGAGCACTAAATTAAATGTGTAACAGCCAAGGTTCATCCCTGAAGATGTTTAGTTAGGAATTATCAGGGGGTTTTTAGAAAGGAACTGTGGAACTGGCATGGAATAAAAAGTCTATCAAACAGAGGCAGTGTGACACACTCAGGGCACTGTAGTAAGTGGAAAATGTGCTTTATCCCTGGTTGCAAAGTATCTCTGTAATAATTTCACTAAACAAGACCCAGAAACTACAAAGTTGGGGTTTTTTCTTATTTGTTTCTTTCTGGATCTGAAATGACCTATTATGAAAAAGATAGTATTAAACATAAGATACTATTAAACATAGAGGGCAATTCAATATCTGTCTAATTTTATGCCATGGACATATAAAAAGACTTAACTACATACTTTATGAACTATAATACAGTTAGCACATGTACTCTGTCTATCTTTGTATATACTTATATATAACACCCACAGCTTCTCAAACATTAAATGCATTTCTTTGAAGATACTTTCATATAATAGTCAAAAAATAAGACGCTTCAACAGCAACTTTTGTGAGATCTACTGCACTAACTATAGGCAGCTTGAACCCTGCCTGCCTCTTTGTAGACTCCACACTGGCCTTTAATTAGGACCTGCAAGACCACAAACTATAGGTTCACTCCGTTTGGCAATCCCCTTCAGATCCAGAGCAGCCAAAACTTATTTCAAATGGAATTTTCTCCTTCTCTACCCCTCCGCATTGGGCTCCCCAGCCACTTTTTAAGCCCTGCAGTGCACTTTGCAGACCCATCTCACCTTCCATGCGCTCCACGTAGCAGTAGACGTCGTACGTCTCGTTAGGGAAGCGGCGCCCGTACGTCCTGACTCCTTTCTTTCCCATCTTATCTCCAAAGCAGCCCACTCTTGGATGTCTGATTGGATACCTGGAAATGCAGAAAATTTATCATTGTGACGCCTTAGGATTTTAGCCTTTATATTTTTCAAGTCCTGCACTGCATTAGTGCATAACTCTAAGCTCCGTACAGAGTGTTAGTCACTGCCTTCACATTTTGGTCAGACAGAACAATCCCTCTGGGCCTGAGATCCAAGCACACCCTACAGCCTCAGGCCCCAAAAATATAAACAAAAGTGAATTGTGGGGAGCAAACTGGGGGTAAATGACTTCATTACCTGAAGCTGTAATTGGAGGATTAACCCCTGATGTGTCAATGGACCCAAATTATAATTGTGTGAAAAGCTCGTGACCATCATCCATCTTGGGTGTAGTCTCTGGAAGGCTTCTGACAGCCCAGGGTGCATCTCTTGAGGGTCTTTGATAAACACCCACTTTATTCTGTTAATCTTATCTAGCCTCTAGGCAGCCACTCCAAGGCATCAGCTATGGCAAGGCAGCAGCTGAAATCTGCACAGGCAGGCACACAAATTGGGGAAAAGCGTGAAGGGGCGTTTTGGGAGCCTCACCTGACAGTCTGGTCGGACACCCAGCCAGCGTCACACTGCTCAAACCCGTCCTCGTAGGCAGCTTTCAGCTGCTCTGGGCTGGCCATGACAGCTCCATTGTCCCGGCACGTCTGGTGGGCCTGTGTGAAATTCAGCGTGTACCTGCTCGTGGCGGCCCGGTAGTGAAACACAACACCTGAGAAGGCAAAAAAACCATGTCAGTGGCATGTTCTGTGTTGTTTCTGCAGCCATCACCACTCTGGAACCCAAAAACCCCCTGTCAGTGGCACATTTTGTGGTGNCCACGCTGGAACCTCACCTAGGTGTTGTCACAATGCTGCAAACAGATGGGCAGAATGAAAAATAGTACAGAAAGGTACTTTTTGGTGTAAATGATCTTCCCCCTCTAGTGGCTGCTATCCGTAATGACAAAATACCCCCAAAAATGTGCTTTTCTTTGAAGCAGATTTGTTAGTCCGTGATAGGACTGGTGTCTGTCTCTACGCCTCAGAGATCACTACATATATATCATTTATCACTGTATGGATTCTGGTCAATTTTCCCTAGCCGTATTTTCCTGCACACACCACAAACTGTACGAGCAAAAACAAAGCATGATTTTATTTGGGTTTTTTTCCTGTNATGGCAAGGCAGCAGCTGAAATCTGCACAGGCAGGCACACAAATTGGGGAAAAGCGTGAAGGGGCGTTTTGGGAGCCTCACCTGACAGTCTGGTCGGACACCCAGCCAGCGTCACACTGCTCAAACCCGTCCTCGTAGGCAGCTTTCAGCTGCTCTGGGCTGGCCATGACAGCTCCATTGTCCCGGCACGTCTGGTGGGCCTGTGTGAAATTCAGCGTGTACCTGCTCGTGGCGGCCCGGTAGTGAAACACAACACCTGAGAAGGCAAAAAAACCATGTCAGTGGCATGTTCTGTGTTGTTTCTGCAGCCATCACCACTCTGGAACCCAAAAACCCCCTGTCAGTGGCACATTTTGTGGTGTTTCTGCAGCCATCACCACTCTGGAACCCAAAAACCCCCTGTCAGTGGCACATTTTGTGGTGTTTCTGCAGCCANAGAGATCACTACATATATATCATTTATCACTGTATGGATTCTGGTCAATTTTCCCTAGCCGTATTTTCCTGCACACACCACAAACTGTACGAGCAAAAACAAAGCATGATTTTATTTGGGTTTTTTTCCTGTTCTGAAAAGGATCTTGACAATTTCAGCAGTTTCTGGAGCATGTCAGGCCTTTGGAGAGGGAGGCTTGGTGTGAAGATGGTTTTGTTCAAAGCAGGAACTGTCTAGAAGCCACATTCACACAATTCCCACCGAATCTGAAAACAGCTAGAACAAACCATAAAGGGCACTGAAGTGGCAGAAAACAGCCATCCCGCCTTACAAAATCATTTCCTCCTATTACCACTGTCTTTTAAAGTTTAGCATCAAAGGCATGTCCCATGTAATACCTGACTAATTGGGCTCTAAAGTCCTCAGAAGCGCTTCAACACCATGAAACATCCACAGAATGGAAACAGAACAAAACCAAACGAGCCCCTAAACCACTAAATGTTCCTTTTCCCTGGTGGTTTTACTGGAGTACTTCATGATGATGAAACAACCTACTGTAATACAGTTTGGGAAAATGGTGATATTGTAGCAACAATTAATTTTACAACAGTCTTTGCTATTAGAGCATTGTTGAAAGATAAAGAGAGTCTGCTAGTTTACAATAGAAATAGAGGTCACTTGGGAAATTGTTGATGCAAGAATTTCCAACTTATTCAGAAATCTTTTTCTCATGCAGAAAGATTCAGCAAAATTTTGCCAGCCATCAAAAAATCTGCACATGGCCAAAAAGTAGAGAGTACACATTCTTCTTCTTGTCATGATTCACTAAGAAATTAATACAGAAAATATTATCTGAAAACTTCTCGGCCATCAGACATCATTTTTTTATCAAAGCCACTTGCAGAGAAACAGGAAGTAAAAGAGGAAAGGCTGGGAATCCCCATATTTCATCATTTAATAGGGAGTCACACACCAGCTGCAGCCACTAACTGGAAGCTTGTAGACCACCAGCATCCCCATAAAATGCCTTTCAGAGCTGACAAAACCCATCACAAGCAGCTTCTTCCAAGCAACAGCGTAATTTCAACCTCAGATGGATCCAAGTGTTGTTTGGCAACAGTGACAAGTGAAGAATACACCCCGGAAAATTATGGCTGTGTTTGTATCATTACATTAAACTTTCCAGGTGCCTGAAATTCAGCCACTGAGGGTGTAAAATTGTCCGGTTATTTCACTGCATTATTTGGCTCAGGCCCCACAGCACCGTTCCAAACAATTCCTGGGCAGATTTCCAGAGCAAGCAGAGAACAGGGACAGCTTCCAAAGGGCATCTTCATCCTGTGCTGGGAGCCAAAGGGGCGTTTCAGCGTGGATGGGGGACACCCTGCTCTCCACAGCCTCACTGCTGAACCACCCCAGAACACAGAGTTAGGCCCCATGGGCATTTAAATCTTAGGATCACAAAAAGTATTATTTGGAGATTTATTTATACATATTTGTTAACATGCGTTATGCATGAGAATAGTTATATTAATATATTCAGAATTCAGTAGCAGTGGTTGAAACTGTGAGCAGAACACCTGCTGGTATAAACGAGGATTGCTATATTAGAAGCACAGCAGTAAATAGAAACAGGAGTTCAGGTGGCCTGCTTGGTGTTCTGGATCTAGAATTTTAAAATGGGCAACTTTTACAAAGCTCCCAACAGAAGCAGATAAAATATTTACCCTGTTTCATAACTATGAACCCATAATAATATTCACAAGCTGTGCATCTGGCTTTACTATATGTTATTCTTGAACATATACAAACATTTTCAACCTTTTTTTAATAACATTGGCGTTTCTAAGCATATCTGATGCTGAGTCAGAAATGCCCAAGTATATGAAGCAATTTGTTAATTCAGTTTGTTATTTTAATCTTAATTAAAATGTATTTTGTGTGAATTTGGATTAATTCTTTTTGGATTCATAATGCTTTGGATTAATTGATTCTTTTTAATAATTTTTTTCCACGATTGATTAAGTGATAATATATGACTTCAAACTGGACACAAGAGTTTCTGCTTCTCAGTACAGCCACCAAAAGATTTGTTACCTTAGAGGGGATGGCAACCTAGTTGTCTAAAGCTGCATTTATTTTTTTCCTTTTTAAAGCTTCGGGCTGCTTAAACGTATGAGTGCATTTTCCACAAGCAGCTATTCCACCTTTCATTCCTTCTTTTTTTTTTTTTTTTCTCTTTTTCTTTTCAATGTTGGAAGCACCGCTGCCCTTCCTACCCCAGCAGAGCCGAGCAACACCTGACCGAGGCAGGACTAAAGGGTTAACATCCCGGCCAATTTAAAGTGGATTTCTGCGGAGGCGAGGAAGAGCCTTTGGTCATTTGTAAATCCTGGAAAGGAACTCGGGGAATGCTTTGTTCTCCTCGCCCTGATCCACAAGGTAAACTTCACCTATTCTCAGAGCTGGAGGCTCCCCCATTTCCAGTGAGGAGCTAATGGACATGAAAGAGCCTCCGAGATGAATGGGAAGGAGGACTCACTATGCATAAGCCTGTGCAACAGCTGCAATAATTAGAAGACCCCTGGGGCTAAGAAGATTAAAGTGCAGGACTTTCATTGTTTCAGTTAGACAGAGAGAGGGGCAAAACCCATTGTCCCGGGCTTTGCACTTTAAAACATTTGTAAAGGATTTTCCACCCCCCCCCTCCTTTGTCTACTTCCTCCCCGAAAGAAAAGGCAAGAAAGGAGTTGTCCTAGAAACAAATAAAGCAACTGGAAAACAGACTACAGCGGTATAATGTTGTCACTGAACATCTGGCAAACAAAGTCAGTGTAATTACAGGAAGGAGTAGCAGCAAGAAAGAGCACTCATAGGAAAGCAATTTGTAGCATCCAAAATTCACTTCTGTCAGAGCAAGGGTGAACGTCTTTTCATCATTTATCTCACGTCTTAGAAAAATAAAAATGTGAAGTGTTTAACTTCTAACAAACAAGGGTTTCCACGGTAAGAGCCTGGTTCTGTGGTTACACCCCTTTGGGCTGCAGCTTTACTGTGCACCATGCATCAAAACCCCTTTGGAACTGCAGGAGAAGCTAGTTTATTAGCTCCTGGTATGGCTAATAAATTATAGTTCACTTTCACTAGTGAGCTCACGCTGCTGCCACATGCGGCGCTGGATGTGGCAACATAAAGCCTGAATCTCAGAAGTTGCCTCACACAGCACATACCTGAAGGGGAAAGATTGTGCTGGCAGTGCTTGTTATCCCGTTAGTTTTTGTCTTCAGACCTCGGACACCGTGGTGCAGACCCCTGAAATAACCCCCGGCCCAGTGCCAGAGCTACCACACAGCTCAGATCACAGTTCAGACCCTCCCTGGCCTTAACGCAGAAGGCAATTTACATTACAAAACACCCCACAAATATGGGTTACAGGACTGAGCGCCGTACGACAGGAAGGAACAGGGCAGCACTTTCAGTTCTCTGCATGAGTAATTTGTTTGTGTGTGTCTCTCTCTAGAGTGTGTGCACCCATCCTCTGACCCCTCTCATGGGCTCTGGCAGCCTGAGAAGAAGAGGATGGCTTTGCCAAGTGCCTCGGGGAACTCACGGTGGGGAGGGAAAGTGCCTTGCCCCCAGGGCTCTGCAGGGACAGAGGCTCCGGCGGGCACCACCCGCACTTTGCTCCCCTGCGCAGGATGTCTGTCCATCCTCACAGCACACCGGTG